>JAAIIK010000082.1:651820-689036 GCA_014706435.1 Silurus glanis
ATCTATCTATCTATCTATCTATCTATCTATCTATCTATCTATCTATCTCTTGTCTACCCTTCTCTTTCTCCTCTTTACCTTACATTCTGTGCACATTTTTCTCTCGACAGTCATGACTCGGTTTTGTTTGTTTGTTTTGTTGTTTCTTTGGTCTCATTCTTTTCCCCTTCAGAGATTTTCCTCAGAAAATGGCTGCCGCTCTGTCAGAGAATCCGGCGTCAGTGCTGCGTTCCCTCAACCTGGCCCACAACACGTTCGACAATCAAGGTGTGACATCACGACTGTCACCTCGTGCTCTTCTTTATTTTTGGGTGCTCATTCGGGTTTGTCAGTCCTTCAAGCTTCTGTGTCACACACACACACACACACACACACACACACACACACACACACACACACACAGTGAAAGCTTACTATGTTAGTGCTCGATGGGTTCTGCCTTTCCTGAAAGTGTGTGTATGATGCTTTTGTATGCAGGTGTGTGAATAAGAGAGAGTGTGTTTGTGAAAGAGAGGGAGAGAAAGTCGAGAAATCGAGTGTTTGAAAATGGTAGAGTGTGTAAGTGTGTAGGTGATTGTGCCAGAGAGAGTAGTGTGTGTGTGTGTGTGTGTGTGTGTGTGTACAACCTACAAAACTAGTTATTTTTATTCCAATGACAGCAGCATGCCTACTGCTGTGTCTTCCCCCCCCCCCCTTTAAACGAATCAAGTTTGTGTGTGTGTGTGTGTGTGTGTGTGTGTGTGTGTGTGTGTGTGTTTGTGTGTTCGCATGGGTGATTTCGCAGGAGTGTCAAACCTCATCCAGCAGGTGTGTCAGCTCAGCAAAGGCCTCCGTCTGCTCAACCTCTCCAAGACCTCGTTCTCCTCTAAAGGTTTACTTAATATATTTAAAAATAATTATCTGTGTTTCCACACGGACGGTTTTAATTGCCGGACGTGAGCATCATGGCGGATTTTGGTGCTGATTTGAGACTTGGCGCATCAGTAAAACAAATGTTTAATAATTAAAAATTATTTTGATTTTAAAAATGAGTTTATAATATTTTTTTTTTATATCTGAGTAAAAAACAAATGTGTGCTGATTTGACGGTTTTAATTTCGCCTCTTCTACATGTATTAATTTATATTTTTTTATTAAAAAAAAGGTCTACCAGAAATGTGCGCTGCCATAATCGCTTGTTAATAAAATTTGTGCCGTTATAATGAGTTTTTGTTATGATTAGTGCATTCATTTTGACAGGCCTAATATATATATATATATATATGGGGAAAATATTTGACATATATGGTAATAGAACTATTCATATTTATTTTAGATTACAGTCACTATACATGTAAGATGTCATGAAGGGTTCAGCTAATTTAGTATTTATTTGCTGCAACGATAAGCTTCATCTCTTCAGAGATGTTCTACCAGATTTTGGAGTGTGCTTGTAGATTATATATATATAATAAATATCCTGTAGATTTTTTGCACTACAAACTGAAATTGCATTCTCCTGTATTATCCCCTGTAAACCCAATGACCCCCAATAACTCGGTCAGTCCTTACAGTATGGCGAAAATTGTTCTGCTGATTAACGGTCGTATCTGAATCCTTTCAGTCCTCTAACAGAGCATACACAGTGGAAGCATGTGAATTGAAACGGGAAGTGAGGTGGACCGAGTTGGCCTTGTTAGCTGCGTTTGATGAGGCATGCTCTTTGAGGATGTGGCACAGCGCCATCTCCATATCTGGGGCGATCCTCCATGATTTGTGGGGGGAAAAAAAAAGTTGGTGTTCCTTTACAATATTTAAAAGGAGACAATGTAACAAGGGATACATCAGAGATCTGGAATGTTCCAGAGAAAGTATTTCTCCTGATTTAATGTCTTTATTATTCCTTATATATTATATGGTGAAAAGTCATATGACACCTGAATTTTCCAGCCCTATGAGGTCCTTTCGCCAAATGTCCCCACAAAGTTGGAGGCACACAATTGTATAGGATGTCTTTAGATGCGGTAGGGTGGGTTTTTTCTTTTTCTTGAACTAAGGAAACTCAAATCTGTTCCCCAAGCTGGATTCATGAAGATATGTTTTGTATGGTTTGGAGTGGAAGATCTCCCGCTATAGAGCTCCAAACCTATTGAACACTTTCGGGATAAATTGGAATGCTGACTACACCCCAGACCTCCTCACCAACATCAGTACCTGACTTTAATATCACACTTATAGCTGAATGAGCTCAAATCTCTACGAGAACACTCCAAAATCTATTGGAACGTCTTTCCAGAAGAGTGAAGGTTATTATAAGAGAAAAGGGTGTCTCAATGTGGAACGGTATCTTCGAAAAATACACAAATCTTATGGTCACGTGTCCACAAACTATTGTTAATACAATGTATCTTGTAGTAAAATGCATTGTGGTGGTAGCGAAACAATAAAGCATGGTGGTGGTAGCGTGAAATTGAAGTATGGTGGGTGTAGCTAAACAGTGAAGCATGGTGGTGGTAGCTTTGGATTGTCAATGGTTCTGTTCATCAACGCAATACAGTTTGAAGGTCAATAGGCAATAAATTACTTAATATTTTACAAAGTAAAGTATGGTGGTTGAAGCTGTGCAGTCGAGCATGGTGGTGGTAGCTTTATTATAAAGGATTGTGGTGGTAACTACAGAATGAAGCATGGTGGTGGTAGCTGAGCAATAAAGTATGGTGGTTATAGCTATACAGTGAAGCATAGTGGTGGTAGCTTTATAATAAAGCATTGTGGTGGTACCTTCATAATGAATCATGGTGGTGGAAGCTGAACAATGAAGTATGGTGGTTGAAGCTTTATAATAAAACATTGTGGAGAAATTACGGAATAACACAGGAGCTTTGTGGATGGATTCGGACTGTACTTACTGTCAACAGTCTGCTATACTGACTCAGGACTACACATTTGATCTCCATCGCTGCACACCTCAACATCGTTTATCTGTAATAAATGGACATTCGGGGCCACCCAGATGAGGATGGGTTTCCTCTTGGGTCTAATGTTTTTCCTTATGCCATCTCAGGAAGTTTTTCTCTGCCACTGTCGCCACCCGCTCACTCATCAGGGACAAACTTACACTTCTAAAGATCTTATTCACTTTCATCACCACATTATCTGTGTAAAGCTGCTTTGAGACAATGTTCATTGTTAAAAGCGCTATACAAATAAAAATAAGTTGAATTGAATTGGTGGTAACTTCACAATGAAGCATGGTGGTGGGAGTTAAAACAGTGAAACATGGTGGTGGTAGCTTTGTGCTGTCCATTGTTATGTTCATCAGCATAGACTGGGAATCCAGTAAAGCTTAAGAGCAAGATGGGTGAATCTAAATACAGGGCAATCCCTGAAGAAAACCTTTTCCAGTTCGCAATCAGACTTTTTTGAGGTTCATCCTCAAAAGCATTCGCCGTTCTATAATTTCTTTATGATTTTTTTTTTACATCAGGTGCGAGTTCGCTGTCTCAAGCTTTGTGCTCCAGTGATGACTACTCCAGCTCTCTCCTGCATCTCGACCTGAGCAAGAACCCGGGCATTCTTTCCGGCGAGGATGCTACGGTTAGACTACACTCGAAAACACAAAGAACCTCACAAGCGTAGGGTTTTGTCTTGGTTCTTGTTTTTATAATGATTAATCCAAACACAAAGCAAGGATCTAATACGAAACACAGCACTTGACACAGCATAAGACACAGGCTAGGGATGAACTTCACGCTTGTTTAGATCTAGGACGTATATAAAAAATAAATTCTATTCGGGAGCTTAGGGAAATGCAGACCTTTGCTTGCTGACTGTCTGTCTCTTACACACTCATATACAAACACATACAGTAGTTATATATGTCTGCTTTCTTGTCTGTGTAGAATCTGTACCTGTTCTTGGCTCAGCCCAACTGTTTGGTGCATTTGGATCTCTCAGGCACCGACTGCGCCGTGGAATCGGTAAGTGCTCCAACGCATCCCATAATAATCTACGCAGCAAAAATATAAAGTGAAGCATACTGTTATAAGACAATAATCAAGAACTGGGTGTTGTGGCAGAATGTGTTCAGTTGTGTTCCAGAAGCAGATTAGTTCTTGTTATCGGCCCTGAGGAGGCCGTTTACAAAACAATTTGGGATTAGTCAGAGAAGCAAAGCCAAACATGATGCTACCGCCACCACCGTGCTTCACTGTGGAGAGTGTGCACATGCAGTCTAGCTACATTATTTGGGCAAATGTATCAGGACAGCTGACTTTTCCAGCCATATGTGTTTTTTTCCCAATTTGTTACCACATATATGGATATCTTCGAATGAGGTAGTATGAAATTTCCCCTTCACTTGAACTTACTCCTGCACGACAATGCCATTGAACACAAAGCCAGCTCCATGAAGATATGCTTTACAGGGTTTGGGAGATGTAAAAGATCTTGAGTGGCCTGGTTTAGAGCTCTGACCTCAACCCTAATAAACACCTTTGGGATTAATTGGAATCCTGACTGCAAATCCGGCCTAGTCACCCTTCATTAGTACTAAAACCCTTGTAGCTTGACAAAACATGGAACATCCTCAATCCTGATGGCTGACTTTTACAAAGCCCTGACACTGGAGACTCCTTCCCTAATGCTCTATAAACTTTAGTCAGATACACCAACTCACACACACATGCTTTTTACAGAAAATACAACTAAACCCAGCCATTAGGGTTGCAAAAGTCAGTGCACTCTTAGTGCTGGTCTCGAGCCCGTATAAATGGGGAGGGTTGCGTTTGGAAGGGCATCCAGCGTAATACATGTGCCAAATCAAATATGCGGATCAGGAATCAGAGTTTCATACCGGATTGGTCGAGGCCCAGGTTACCAATGACCGCCACAGGTATTGTTAGCCAACATGGTACCAGTGGAAATTGGGCTACTGTTGGGAGAAGGAGGAGAAGGAGAGGAGGAAGGAGGGAAGACATGCAGTTGGTTGGGGTGAAGAAGGCAGATGTAGAGGACAGGGGGGTATGGAGAAGGATGGTCGGCTGTGGCGACCCCTAATGGGAGAAGCTGAAAGAAGAAGAAGAAGACAACAAAACTACAAACATAAAATGATTACAAAACAATGATCGAATACACAGCGCGACTGTCACATGCTACAGCAAGACTTTGCCCCATGTCTTCTATCGTTTCTATCGATATGAGGGTTTTCAATTTCTTCAGAACAATCTCGCGATTTATATTGCAGCCCCCGCCACTATCCAATATGCCGTTATAGAAATCTAATCAACACACAGATTTGAGAAATTTCCTGGTGCACTGGAATAAATGTGTTTGTTCTTCTCCTTTTTTTTGCAGTTGTTCGGCCCTTTACTCCGAGGTTGCTGTGCTGACCTGTCCTACCTAAATCTCTCAAAGAACTCCTTCTCTCCCAGGTAACTCGAAGTAAAACTGTTATTAGGGATCAGGTTCACCTTTTGGTTTCCAATAAATCTTCTGTCTTGCATGCTCGTGCATTTGCTTTCCAAGCTCGCTGTCTCCTAACACGCTAGTAGACCATAAAAGCACTTTCTGTATAATGATATCTCTCGAACATTGCTGGTTCAGACAGAGTGGCTCTTCTATTAGTCAGCATTGTGTGTGTGTGTGTGTGTGTAAGACAGAGAAAAGTAGAGCCAGAGGGTGCAGACATACAGGAACGCAATGATGTATTTCTGCTTGCCTAAACTCCCCCTGGAAACCACCACCGCAATAGCATCTATGCGCCGTAATTGCATTACGAGGCATTCTATGAAAAATGAGACTCGGAATTTAGCTCTAGAATGTAAACTCCTGAGTTTCATCCATTTCTTCTCGTTTTTCTCTGATTTAAAAAATGCATCAATCTGTGGAGGACCCCACGGATTTCAGTAAAACGGAAAGAATATGGCGCAACAACATCTACCTAAAGAAGGCCATATGCTTATATTTAATGACTGAGCAAGAAAAGGAAGGAATTAGACAGAGAAACAAAGATTCAATATGAAGATCCCACCACCGTGCTTCACTTTGTTATGCAATGCAGTGTATGCATGCAATCTTTGCCATTCCACATTTAATCCCCATTTGCTGTTATAAACATTTTGGAGTCTGGAGCTTTGACATGAACCCTATTGACCATTTTGAGATGAATTGGAACACTAAGTGCACCCCAGGCCTTCTCATCCTACCACAGGACCCACCCCCTTGTAGCAGAATGAGCACAAATCTCTAACCACACCTCAAAATCTAGTGGAACATCTTCCCAGAAGAGTGGAGGTTATTCTAACGGCAAATTGGGACTAAATGTTTGAATGTTATAAAAATAGCATGGTGTCCACAAACGTCTGTTTTTTTTCCCCCATGCACGCCCACATTCTCAGGGTTTCATCGTCCGTTATGGTTTGTTTTGTTTCATTTCCTTTGATCGATTCTTGAGGAACGACATAAAAACAAAAAAAAGGAAAAACCTGAAAAGAGATTTCATCCTCTGACCTTTTTTTTCCCTCTTTCTTTTTCTCTCTGTCTGTTTCAGGAAAGTGAAAGACACGTTGCCCACCTTTCGTCAATTCTTTACCTCAGCGTTCAGCCTCACCCATCTCAGCATAGCCTCCATGAAGATGCCCCCAGATGTGCTCAGGTGAAGCTATCTTATTATATATAAGATCAATTTTACATAAAAACAAGCTTTCAGGTCTGAACCAAGTACATATGGTTGTGTATTATCAAACAAGGAAGTAACGACGCTACAGTGTGAGGGAAAGTAAAACATGAAATATGTTATCTTTCTGTCTTGTTCTTACGCCCACACCGAATTAGCATACGTAACCGAATTATTGCTAGCTCATTTCCATTCTTGAATCTCGCTTACATGCGATAAAGTATTCCTTGAAAATCTGAGATCTTTTGTATTAGATTTCCTTTGTTGTACCATGAAGCCATATATGCTATATTTAATATATAGTTTGTGGACACCTGAGCAAGCTTTCTGTGTGAACATCCCATTTCACATTTAGTCCCCATTTGCATTGTTTCTGAGATGTTTCACCTGATTTTGGAGATTTGTGCTCAGTTAGCATTCGTTCGAAAGGTGTTCAATAGGATTGAGGTCAAAGCTTTATAGAAGATCTTCCACGTCTCCCAGACCATGTAAGAAAATCTTCATGGAGCTGGCTTTTTGCACAGTGTCATTATCATGCTGGAACAGGTTTGGGTCTCCTATTTCATGTGGAGGAAATATTTCGTACTAAAATAAACATCCAAAGGCGTCCTGTAAAATGGTGTACTTCCAAGTTTGTGGTAACAGTTTGAGGAAGAACCAAATATGGCTGGAAAATTCAAGTGTCCCAATAGGTTTGGCCATAAAGTGTATGTATATACATCCTAAACGTATCATTACCAATACGCTGTAGCAGCAGTGCAAATGCATAAACTCATGGATTGACTAAATTTAGTGGCTGGGAAAGGAGGGGATTAGTCAGAGAAGGACAGGTCCAATAGGATGCTCCCACCATCGTGCTTCACTGTGATGAGGGTTCTTTTTTTTGCAAGGCAGTGTATACATGTAGTCTTTCCTGTTCCACATTTAGACCCCATTTGCTGATATAATAGCTTCCAGGCGTCTGGGAAGACGTTCCAGGGAATTTCGGAGTCTGGTTGTTTTAGTAAACTAGGGTTTATGCTGTATATGCAAAAATATTGTAACAAGCCATATGTGCTATTTTAACCACACAGCTGTATAGGTCTTCAGAGGCATGGAATTTTCCCTTCACTTGAAACTTTGAGGCCAAAACCTGTTCCAGCATTAAATGCTTGCGTGATCTTGTGTGGTCTTCTTGAGCTCTGACCTCAACCCCGTAGAACATCTGAACCCCATACCTCCTCACCCTACATCCACACCTTTGTGTTTACTCACACCTTTGCAACTGAACAAGCACAAATCTCTTCAAATGAGGACTAAATGTGAAATGTGAAGAAAAGATTATTACTACATTAACTAAAATAATTGCTCTTTACAACCAGAGCAAAAAAGCACTTTGGGACACATCATATCTTGCAGGGAATGTGCCACAACAGCCGAATACCACATCGGGTTCCATTCCTGATAGTTAAGAAAGAAATCTACGAACAAAGGGAATACTTTGTGTTCATTTGATTCAGTTTGTGTCCCAGAGCACCAATTATAAAAATGCTCTTATTTTTGACAAGACCAAAACAAGACTTTCTCTGAATCTGCTTAGCCCTTTTGCTTAGCGCTCGGAAAAATCACGGAGAACCTCCCTAGAGCACAAGGTGTCAGGCCTAAATAAATGGATTAGATAATAATAGAAAATAAGGATCGCATCCAGGATTTGTTTGTCTGCTGGAACAGATTTCCAGTCACACTAATGCAGCATTGATTTACAAAAAAATAAAATAAATAGAAATTGCACTGCAAATTTGGTGTACTTCCTGCACTATGACGTGAACCAAAGCTAACTTTTTCAGATTGTTCTCATCCTTGTTCAAGTACCTACATTCAGTATTGCCAGTTTAATTTGAATGAGTTGAATATGTAAGAAGCACACTATCATGTGGACCATTTCAAATGAAACATTTCCCCAGTACTTCAATCTTCTTCGAACATTCAACATTTGAATTCAAATCCTATTTGGATATAAGTTTGGGGACACTTGACTATACAATTTTAAGTGTATATTTTTGAACATCCCATTCCACATTAAGTCACCATTTGCTGTTATAATAATCACCACTCTTCTGGGAAGAAGTTCCACGCCTTTTTGCAGTGAGCTTGTGGACATTTGTGCTCATTCAGCCACAAGGGTTGGTGAGGTACTGGGGTAGCTGTGCAGTCATGGTTCTAATTCATCCCAATAGGGTTGAGGATAGAGCTCTGTAACAGGCCATTTAAGATGTACCACTCCAACCTATGCAGACCATATCTTCATCAAGCTTTTGGGCCTCCTAGTTTAGGAGAAGGGGAAATTTCATGCTACCAATTCCAAAGACATTGTATACAATTGTGCGCCTCAAATTTTATGCTAACATTTTGTAAAAGGTCAGTTTTCCAAACATTTTTGTATATTTTAGCATGAGGCGCATTTAAAAGGCTTTTAAACCCTAGGGTTGATATCTTGATGCATGTTCTTTCTGTTTAGGGCTCTCTTCCTGGGACTGTCCTCCAACCCTCACATCTCTGACCTGCACCTGGATATTAGTGGTTGCGAGGTACACACATCTCACACATGACATCTCTTTGTTGGTATGTTTTTTTGGTCAAATTTCAAGGAATTCGGGCTCAACCACATCAAATCCATCCATGAAATCCAAGCCGTCTGTTCGACACACCCACAACCACCATTACCACCACCACCATCAGCTCTTTATATATTTTCTAGTCTGTGCCAGTTTTCCATCATCTTTGTCCCATAGTGTTGCATAAGCAGCAGTTTGAAGAGATGTCTACAGTAATGAGATTTGGAAGAAACATGCTCTAGTTAGTGTTGTTATTTTGGGTGCCTCGGACAAGACGTGGGAGGTAGTGGCAGAAAAAAGATCCCGTTTTTTTTAATTGAATCTATTATACAGGCACATATGTTTGGTTGTTTTTTATATCTAATTACAGAAAAGCAATGAAATTCTATTTGTGGGGTTTTTTTTTTTGTTTTTTTTTTTTGCACAGATATTGTTGCTAGGCTACAGAAATCCAGGCGTTAATTTTGAGGTGTCATAAGCACCTTGGTGAGGTAACCCTTCCTGACATGGCTTGAGACAGGAACCTTGAGGAGACCCAATTCAAAGCATTTCATTTAGTTTATAAATTTGCATAGCAAATAGTGTATAAAATAAATTTAAGAAATAAATGAGAAGATACAGACTAGAAACAAGTCAAATTATTCGCCAGGGCAGTTAGATAATTACACTTGGTAAGATTTCTTGAAATAAAAAAACATTATCTTGGCGTTAGAAAAGAACAAAATATCTTGTACTAAGCATTAAAACACTTATTCCAAGCAGTCGATTTAGTCTAATTAACTTAAAACTAGCTTTTTAAACAGGTTGCTTTACTTAATTTGTGTGAAAAGATCTTAAAACCAGAGCTACTAAACAAAAGAATTCATCTTAATTAAAAAAATATCATTATATATTCTGTTTTCAAATTGACATATCATTTTAACATTTAAAATGAAAACAAATTAATGTTGTAACGCAGTATTTACGAGGCAGAAACAAAGCGAAAATCATTACCTGCTGCTTTTTAAAAATACTTCAACTTAAAACATTATTGAATTTGTCATTACTGAACACTCGAAGATATTCAAAGTCACAAAAAATTATAATTATACTGGATACATTTTGGAAAGATTGTGCTGACTCAATACTGGACTAAGACTAAGACTCTTAAAATTTGTTATTAGCTTGTAAATTAGTATGTTAGTGTCGACATAAAACAAGCATTTGGAATTAATAATATTTATGAAGTCCTTAGTGTGATTATTGAGCTTTTTTTTTTTACTGGGCAACCTTAAAACCAGTTATTACAGCTAAAATAAAGTCTTAAAAGACAGGCCTTAAATAATGTCTCTGGTGGTTTAAGCATTAAGCTCAAATCTTTAAGCTTTATTAACTAAGTAAGAAAAAAAAAAGTCTAAAAAACTTTTTTTAAATAGGATCAATAAGATTTTTATGGCTAGATTTTTATGGCTAGAAATAAGATTGTAAGTCTTGATTATATACAGTAGCCTCATTGTGATTTTGTGTTTTTATACTCTGTGTGTGTCTGTGTGCGGTTAAAAAAAAAACTTTCTCTACCATCCTGAACGTTTTCAATATACCGCAGTATGACACTGCTGACATTTCTTTTCTTCGATTCCTTTCAATCTTTTTTCAGAGTCATTATAAAGCCATTCATGCCCTTGCCTTGAGACAGAGCGCAGCTAATTAAACCCTTTTACGAGCTTGTGCTACAGAAACGATCATTCGTATGCTGGTTTTAATATGTATTCATCTCTATAAAATGAAATACATCATCACGTGCTTCGTACTTTATGTCTTTGTCGCTCTCTCGCAGCTCCGATCAGCAGGAGCAGCGGTGATAAAGGACTTGTTCCCCCAAGTCTCCTCCATCAGTACCCTGGACATCTCAGATAACGGTAAGAAAAAGTGCCTTTTCAACACATAACTCATAAGTCGAGACTTATTCACGGTACTTCAGAGGATTCAATACTCAAAATTGAGCTGTAGACCTAGCGTGCTTGGTCATCTTATAAAGCAAACCAGTACCTTTTTTCAGTTGCTTTTTTATAAGCTGATGAATAATGAAGCCGGAAGCATTTTTGTTCAATTGTCAGTTTCCAATGATCCATTATTGTGATCATTACAAGGAGAACTATTCATATGGCAATGGATCGCCAAAATCGGATTCTGGATATATATTTATATGATTCCCCCATATAAATATTGATGTAACTCTGCATTCATTGTGTATAACCCATTTTCTGATTCTGTTGATTTACTTCAGGCTTGGATGCTGATCTTTACTCTGTCATCCCAGCCTTCTCTCGCCACCCCTCCCTGAAGCATTTGCTGCTGGGCAAGAATTTCAATGTCAAGGGCAGGTATGGAGCAGATGGCTCAGACGTTTACTAATAGTCTTTATCCATGGGTGCAAAGCTTGTTTTGCAGCTTGGCTAACCTTTCAAAAGACTTGGTTTCAATTCGAGGTTCGTCGGCCTGTTACGTAAGCTGAACCCTTCGAAAGGTTATAAAACATTACCTGGCTGCTCTTTTATTGATCGAAAGCATTGAATTAACAATTGAGGTGGAATCTAGTTTGCTAAGCTGAATGTGTTATCCACCTACAGTGTATCGCTTTCTAAGGACTAACAGTAGGCGTATTCATGATGGGATATATTGCTTTAGGAGTCCAGCAAGCTTTGAAGAGTTTGTTCAGTCAATACGGAATAGGAAGGTTTACTCTATAGTATATGGATGAAATTACTGTAAGACACCTGACTTTTTCAGGCATATGAGGTTGAGATCTTGAGTGGTTTGCTAGAAGGCTCTGATCTCTACCCTAATGAACCACCTTTGGGAACAATGCTGCATACATACCCAGGCCTCCTCATCCTACTCCAGAACCTGACTTTACTAATACCACTGTGTGTTGCCGTTGCTGAATGAGCACAATTTTCTTCAAACTCACCTCAAAATCTAGTGGAACATCTTCCCAGAAGCATGTAGTTTATGATAACAGCTATTGGTTTTCACAATCTTTTGTCCATATGTAGCGTTATGTTGTTATATAATGTAAAACTCCGCTGACCATACATACAAAAATGTATAGATTCGCTAATCTAAAAAGTCCGTCACTCAAAGTAACTTTCAGTAGGTTTAAAGGTTACAGTATATGATACGTTTTTTAAAATCGGACCAGACTGTATTTAAGAACTTGAATTCCTATTTGATTTATTCATGCAACATCCATTACCTAGGCATCATAGCATCTATTTATCTCTGTCTCTTTTTCTCCGCAGGTTGCTGGATGAAATCCTGCAAAAACTAGTGCAGTTAGTGCAAGAAGAAGAATGTGTGAGCGTTCTGAGATACACTCAATCAGACATTTCCCTGCGCACACAAAAACACACACTTTCTTCTCGTCACTGCTCCTATGCAAGCATGTACTCAAGAGTCTGTTGTGTTCGTTACAGTGCACCTGAATAATTGATCGCTCGCTTTGGTTCTCTTTTCTCTATCCCTGACTCCCTCAGAGTATGTCGTTTGTTAAATTTCCTTGACTTGCAAGACTTTCTCTCTCACAGCAGATAGCAACCAACTCATTTCGTTTATGCCGATCACACTCCATGCACACAATACCAGTGCCCTTAGCTCTCTAACCGACCCACAATGGTAATTATTTCCCCTCTTTTCTCTTCTACAGAGTCTCCAGAGTTTGTCCCTAGCTGACTCTAGACTGCGATCCCGTGGAACGGTGCTAGTGAACATGCTCGGCAGCAACGCATGTCTCAGGAAAGTGGATTTGAGCGGCAACGGTCTGGAGGACACCGGGGCCAGGATGTTGAGCAAAGCCCTGCAGATTAACACCTCACTGAGGTACAGTAGGATTCAAAACCCTCCACTATGACTCGATGTGATAATTCTTGGGTATTCTTTGATAAGTAAAGTAAGTTTTTTTAAAACGTTGTGATTTCATAGCATAATATAGCATGGCAAAAATATATTGTTTTTTTTTTTTTTCCTATGGAATGAGAAAAATCTGCACATTAAAGAAGCACAAACTTTGAGTTTATTTCAAATTATTCCAGAGCAAACATCATATCATAGGTTTTTACATTTTAGTGCCCCTCAATGCTCAAATAACATGGCAATTTTTGTTTAACATGGCACTCTTAGTTTCATGTCGATCCATTGAGCCATTTTTTTATATATAGTCTGATGTCGTGTTTGGCAGTAAATTTATAAAATGGTTTTGAATATCAAAAATCCTTCTGATACGATTGATGTAGATTTGTCTGAAGATCATTCGAGCCGAATTTGGTAAAAATTTAACTTAACAATTTTATTAAAAGTTTTTAAAACCAAACAACTCAAAATGTGCTATAGTGCTATAGGAAGTTTTAATCTTTCTCAAGTTTTCCCAATAACCTGCTGTAATATTTGTTTGTGTTATTTATTGAGAAAAATGATCAACTATTAAACATCAATTAAGTTTTTTTTCTTTGTTAATTGGGTTCTTTTTGTATACGTTGATGGTTATTTTGGTTATATTTTATATTTACATTATATGCAGAAATAAAAAAAATTCTAAAAGCATCACAAACTTTCCACCTCTACTGTACATTACTGTACATTTCTTTTATACATGTCTGGTTATTACTTGCATTTTTGTAGATATAACCAATGATTAAATTAGCACTTTCCAAGTTTGCTTTGTAGAATTTAAGCGTTATATTTATATTAAGTTTGTAATCTAGCATACCACTGTAGATTTATTCATTGCTAGAGACTCAAAGCACTTTTGTACGTCGCTCTGGACAAGGGCGTCTGCTAAATGGCGCAAATGTAAATGTTATTCAAGGTGACCAAACCTTGTCAACTTTCAGAGAAACCCAAAAATGCTAATTGTTCTGTTCTGAACAATTTCCCATTGTGGAAAACATAAATTTACCTCATGAACTGAATTGAGTTAAATGTGATTCAAACCATACACTAGTGATGTTACTAGTATGCGACGGAACAAAGAGACGTGATAGCGGGGAACACAATTAAGAGCGACAGTATAAATACGTTCAAGAGTTGACATTTACGGTACTGGTCAGTGCTACACTGTCACTGCGTTGATTGTCTCATTGTGTTGTAGCCCCTTAAAGCCAATTGACTTGACAATGCAGAAAATAAGGGGTGGGAATACACTGACTAATAAGACATTGATTAATTAGACCAAAAGTGCTGAGGCAGCAGGAGAGATCAGCAAAAAAAACGATAAAATGAAATCATGCCAAAAAGAAGACTGTTGAGGAATTGGTAGTTTATTTAGACGTTTCTAAAATATCTTACATTGAATCAATATCCTGTGCCAGAGATTTTTTTTTATAGTATCTTGAGGTTTTTCTGGCACAGGAAAGTCTTTTCAGGATGGAGCTGCATTTTGACACAAGATGCATTGTACTATAAGCAAGAGTAAAAAACGTGACCCTGGTGTTTATAATTGGTGACGTATAATTCTGAAGATGCTTTGTTATTCTACGACAATATATGTAAATGTAAACGGATAAAAAAATGTATACGATGCGCTTCTTAACTGTTAGAAGTCTATGATGATTCTCAAACCCCCCCCCATCCCCTTCAGTGTTTGATTCCTGTATTCCAGTTGTATTTTTTTATTTTATTTCCTTTTTTTTTTTTTTTTCCCCGCCTCTTAGGAGCGTGACATGGGATCGGAACAATACCACAGCTGCTGGGTTCCAGGATGTAGCACGCTCTATGGAGCAGTAAGCCATAAGCCATGCACTCACACTGTTTAATACACTCAAATTGTTCTACGACTCAGTTATTTATTTATTTTTGTATAGAAATTTCTAGTTCCAACTACTCGACCTTGGATTCTTATTTAGCTCTGTTTAGTCAGTGTATCTGAGCGTCTGTAGAAAATTCAATAGTTTTTTTTTTCTGGTGCGCTGGGAATACTGTCATCTGTTGCTCCTGCTTTATAGAGCCATATTTACTAGATGTGCATCTCCGTAACTGAGGCTGATGCGATTCATATCTAAATGCATAGCCAGCAATACGACATGTTAAAGATACATATAAGGCAGCTACCGATGCGATACAATTCACCCCAGTACGATGCAGTGCGATCCGATTTCAGATACAATGCAATACGATTCAATTTAAAAAATATGATGCTCTGTAACTCAATATGGTGCAGATAGTTTGCTTTTATTTCTCTGGTTCAATCAGACACGCAGTCAGAAATTGATTTCTAACGCATGGCCCTTTCGCAAACAGGCCTTTCTTGTGCAAAACAAAAAAAAAAAATACAAGAAAGAAGACTAAATAAAAACAGACGTTCTTTTGCTGTTGTGTCTCCAGGAGGTTACAGCTCTACCTCTGCCATGTTAATCTGTATTCTATGTGGTTTTCAGGACACGGCTCGGTCTCTGTAGTGTTGTGATACGTCATATTCACGCAGCAGCAGTTTGAGAAACAGTTTAGCGAGGAGAAATCCATCAACACAAATTATTGGTCACTCTAAATAATAAAAGTACAGTGATGCATCCGATTCACAGTTTTTTTTTAAATCGATGCGTCAGTGCATTTACGATGCGAATTGGTGAATCTTACCGTCCCTAATATCGACATTTCTGGCCTTGTGTCTCTTTCTTTCTCTCTCATGGCCCAGTAACTTCACTCTGCAATGCATGCCTGTGCCGCTGAGCGACGTTTCGCAGGCGTACCGCAGTTCCCCCGAGCGGACGGAACAGGCAATTACGAAGGTAAGCAAAGCGAAAAAATGATGATATTAACTGGTAGAGACAAGCAGCATTTGCAAGCTATGCAACTAAGCTGATGATAATCATGTGTATATACAATATGTGTATGACAAAAGTTTGTGGACACCTGATCATTAAATTCGTATGTGCTGTAAGTTTATTTCTATAGTGCTTTTCGCAACGTTTAGCGAAAAGCGCATTATCCTTTAGATAAATGAGGAAGAAACCTTGTGAGGAAGCAGACTCGATAGGGGAACCCATCCTCGTTTGGGTGATATCAAGAGTTTGATTATAAATCTTAAATTAATACAAAACACCGGAGAGTGAGAACTACCTACAGCAGGGTATAGCAAGATCCCATGTAATCTATATGTTCATGGATCTGTGCACAGGGGCATTGACATGCTGGAACAGGTTCGGGTCTCCTAGTTCAAATAGAGAGATTATTTCACGCTTCCCAATCCAAAGACATCCTATATTATTGTGTCCCAGTACACTATGTCTCTGCTGTAGTCCTGTATACGGACATAACAGGTTCCAGAACTTGCCCACTTCTCAAAGCAGATTTACAGTATGAAATACATTTATGAATGATTTATTAATACAGATTTACACAAAACCGGCAAATAAAAAATTTCAACCTATGGTTCATGGTCCATATGGTCTGAACTACAGATTCCTTTTCTTTACTTGAATTACACATTTTTATCACATACTAGAGTTGACCTAAAGGTGCATTTGACAAGGTTTGAGCGGGGAATTTCTTGTTGCGTTTACTTTTCAAAGCAAACAGAGATTATTTTACTGACAGGAGAATTATCTGCTTGTGCTGTGCTCTTGCCCAAAAAGAGTTTCCTTATTACTGGTAATTTGAAGAAAATATATATATATATATATATATATATATATATATATATATTGTATTTACTATACTTTCTATTGAAAAATACTGAAAATGCACAGTTGATGTAAATTATGTACATACTCACTTTAAACTTTGAAAATGTGCACTTCTTGCCCATCCAAACATTCAATAAGGCTAATTTCCATATGACTGGAACGTTTATCTGAACATCGCTGTCGGCGTCGGGCATTCAGGTTTTAACTCCGATTCTATGTCTTTTTTTTCCATCTGTCAGATCCAGCGGGCATTGTTAAGAAACAACCAGACTCAGCGCTTTTCTCAGAAACAGGCTCTCAGACTGCATCAGGGTCTGGTGACTAGCACTGCTGAGCAGGTACTTTCACCACACCGACGGTCAGGTGATGCAACCGGCGGCAGGGGGTTGCCGAGATCCGAGTTTGTTAGCAAAGACAGCTGTGACTGGAAGACAGGCGTGATTGTTAATGTCTGATAAGGTATTCATATGGAAATGGAAAGTTAGAGCGGACTCGTGAAGAGGCAAGACATTGGATGCTGTTTTGCATGGGGCGTTGGACTAACAGAGGGTAGAGAAAAAACATCTATAGTTGTATATTTTCATTCTTATTCAGGGGGCCAAGCACAAAAAGTGGGCTGGTACACTATAGTATTCGTATTTTTCTTACTATTTATATTAGGTGGCCAAGAACTGGGAACTAAATGTTTTCCTTCTTATTATTATTATTAGGTGTGTAGAAACCCTACTGGAATAGTGTGTTGTCTTTTAAGGGGGCCAAGCACCAAAATGTGTGTAGGCAAACTATAATGATTGTTTTATTCTTATTATTTTAGGGGACCAAGCATCAAAGGTGCATAAGGACATCCTAGTGATTATATATTTTCTTCTGATTAGTATTGTTAGGGGGCCAAGCACCAAAATGTGTGTAGGTGCACTTTGTGGTTATTTGTTTTTTTCTTATTATTTTTAGGTCCCAAGCACCAAAGGTACCACTATAGTGATTGCTTGGTTGTTGTATTTGCTTTTGTTCTGATTGATTATTAAGGGGGCCAAGCACAAACGGTGTATAGGTACACTATGGTTTTTATATGTTTTCATCTTATTAGTATTATTTCTAGGGGGCCAAGTACCAAAAGGGGCATAAGTACACCCTAGTGATTATATATGTTTGTCTTATTAGTATTAATATAGGGCCAAGCACCAAAATGTAGTGGGTATGTGTTTTCTTATTAGTGTACCTATGAAACTTTGGTGCTTGGCCCCCTAAAAATAATAAGAAAAACCATGCAATCACTATAGTGTGCCTACACACATTTGGTGCAAATGCTTGCTTATTAGGGGGCCAAGCACCAAAGGTGCATAGGTACACTATAGTGGTTATATGTTTTCCTATTATTAGTATTATTAGGGGTCCTAAAAAAGTGTGGGGTCCCTATACTTACTATATGTTTACTCTTTGTTATTAATATTATTATTAGTTTAAATCTATAGCCGCCTGTACACGTTTTACGCAATTCGGTCCAGTGATTGAGGCAAGTCTCAGCCACCTTCACAGAAATTTTGTTGTACTGTACATCATGCAAGTCCTGTCAACCAATACAGCAAAATAGAAACTCGCACCATTCCAATTTGCTTTCATTTATTAGTATAAGTATCACCATTTCTGCCTTTTTTTATGATTGTTCCTTTTAAACCTATGGACAACTTGTTTCTCAAATGTTTTTCAAATATATGAGACAATTTATCCATAACTCACAGATGATTTTCGAAATGCTCCATTCTGATTGGCCAGAAGTTCGAATAGTTCTTTATGGCTAATCTAGATTGCATGTTTTTCTTACCTTATCGTTCATAACAACATTGTTTCCACAACACGAGTTGTACAGCAGTGGAAACCAAAAACTAAATTTTGCATTCATGGAAGGAATCTCTAGTGTCATTGCATTGTAAGGGAGGGACGATCAGGACAGGGGACATGTCTTACATAACATTAAATATAGCTATACATATCATGTAAGTATGATGTAGTTGTTTGAGGGATACACCAACAATTTCTTGACTTTTGTCCGTTTTAGGTGATGGAGCGCCTGTGCGTTCGCGTTCATCAGCAGGTATGTGCATTAAGAGCGGCAGGCGATGAAGAGGAACTCCAGGCTGCTAGACAAGCTCTAAAGGAAGCCAGGAACTCTCGAGCTGTGAGTCGTGGATTCACCAGAGAAGCAAAAAATTTGCGTTTATACGCAGTTATTTGTGGGTGATTTCTTTTTTTTTAATAACCGTTGTCTCTGTTGTCTCCCAGTTGTACCCTTCTCTGTGTGAGCTGGCTCATGTGCTTTCCGTAGATGGGCCAGTTAGGCAAAAACTGGAGTCTCTCACTGGAGAACTGGCTAAAGCAGCTGACAAGGAACTTCAAGTGAGCTTTATTTTTGTTTTGTTTTCTTTCACACCCGAAGACATGCGATACAATTGTGTGCCTCCAACTTTGTGGTGGAAATATGGTCGGGTGTCCTAATACTTTTGGCCTAATATATATACGGTAGTGTATAATTGAAAGGCCAAATCCAGTCATGGAGATTATAAAGATCTTCATTAATTCTAAAGATTACATATACATGATTTTTTTATAGGTGATCGTGGATTCCATGGTATCTCTATGTCGGGAATTGTGTCCTCTATCCTCGGCTGCTGCGGAACATCTTTCTACACCTCTCTCCTCTATTTCTGAGCATGTGTCCATCCCTCGTTCTGCCATCCGCACTGCGCTGATGGAGAGAGCAGCCCAGGACATCAATCAAGCTTTAGAGTAAGAGACGGGGCTTAAGTTATGCCTGAACATGCCAGGCAGGCGTTAATATTCCAACTTTAACTGTCCGACTTATCGCTTTTCCCTCTCAGAGAAGTGAAGATGTCCGTGGTTTCCTATCTCACCAACTCGGTCGTGGACCAGATCCTTCAAGAGCTTTACGCCACTCACAAGACACTGGTACTGCTGAATTTTGTGTCTGGTCTTGTTCAGGGTTGCCAGGCTTTAGCAAAATTTCTATCATTTAAAAAAAAAAGATGGTGGTACTACAGAAACTCGTATGTTCTCTTTCAGGGTTGCCAGGTTTTAGCAAAATATCCAACAGCATAAAAAAGACAGTGGTACTACAGACATTCATATATGTTCTCGTTCAGGGTGTCCAGGGTTCCTGAAAATTGTAAAAGTAAAAGTAAAAAATGACTCTTGTACTACAGAAATCTGTATTTATTCTAGTTTAGGGTTGCCAGGTTTAGCTAAACTTTTAGCAGAATAAAAAAAGACATTCAAATTACAAATTACAGAAATGTGTATCTGTTCTTGTTCAAGGTTGCCAGGTTGCTACTAAATTTTAAGCTTTGTAAAAGAAAAAAATTACACTGGTACTTTGAGAATTTTTATCTTTTTTTGTTCAGGGTTGCCAGGTTTCAGCTAAACTTCCAGCATCCTAAAAAAGACAATGGTACTACAGAAATCGGTATCCAGGATCTTGGCAAACTTTTTAGATTTGTTTAAAAAAAAATTAAATAAGACACTGGTGCTACAGAAATCCAAATTAATTATTGTTCAGGGTTGCCAGGTCCCTGCAAGATTTCATGCATCTTAAAAAAAGACACTGGTATTACAAAAAAGTTTCAGGGTTGACAGGTTTCAGTAACATTTCTAGCATCTTAAGAAAAAACAGTGGTACTACAGAAATTATTATCTTTGACACATTCGGGGTTGCCAAGTTGCACTTAAAATTCCAGCGTCATTAAAAAAGAAGACTCTAGTTCTAGAGAAATCAGTATCCGTCCTCATTTAGGGTTGCCATTATGGTTGCCTGATTTCTGCAAAAATATTCAGCATCATAAAATAAGACACTCGCACTGAAGAAATCAGTATGTTCTCATTCCGGGTTGCCAGGTTTTTGCTAAATTTCCAGCATTTTTTAAAAGACAGTGGTATTACAGAAATTCATATAAGTTCTTGTTGCCAAGGTTTCCAGGTTTTGGTGAAATTTACATCACTGTAAAAAATATTGTTTACCATTACTAGACCATGTTTCTATTATTATTTTAATAGTATGTCATATAATAAAAAATACACTCCAATTACACCAACAAATGGTTAATAATATGGTCCTGGTAATCGTTTTATGTAATTATTATGTATACAGCTTCAGCAGGTGGCTCGCATAAGGCGACCGGACGACAGCGCCATGATCCGACACACGCTACGAACTTCGGACTCCGCCGATATCCCAGAGGACGATTTCGCAATCAGCATCGTAAGAAAATGTGTCCGCATCCCACATGCTGCTTCCGACAAATGGATGTCCTAATGTCTGTCTCACAGTATAAGTGCTTTCAAATTGTTGTTTATGGTTTGAAATCGATTTAATGTCCATTACCTCCCAAAACAAGCCTTGGGAACAAACGAATACGCGTGGTGCTGCCGTCTGTTTTCTGTTCGTTTTGTTATTTTTGACGTGAGCACGCTAGTCATCTGCTTCCTCTGTGCTTAGGATACAATAGCCATAAAGAAGCGCAGCTCCAGGACACGACGCATCCGGCCCGTCTCCACCAGACTGAGTGAGTCACTGTCGACAACTGCCTCTAGGACTATTAGACCCATCTGTGTCAGTACATGTACAGTACGCAGATGAGAAATGGGTGTAATAAGATGACGAATGTCAGCCGGTGACTCAACCCTCGAGATCAAATCGCAGTTCTGCTACAGAGCCACCTTTAACTGTTAAAAACTATTAAAGTATACAGTACAAAGTCACAATGAATGCTTTATTTTGCTCATGGGGAGGTGGTAGGTCAGTGGTTAAGACATTGAATGTCTGCTTCGAAGGTTGTGGGTTTAAACCCCAGCACCACCAGGTTGCCCATGATAGTCCTTTGAGCAAGGAGTTAACCCTCATCTTTTAGGTTGTATAGTTGAGATCATTATAAAGGTGTCTATCAAATGCCATAAATAGTCATGGCATTGGCACATACCCCATATCCAGAGTGACTTACGAGCCGTCAAGGGTTTAAAGACCTCGTTCAAGGGCCCTAGTTTGGTGGTCTTGGGATTTGAACTCAAGACCTTCTGATTTCAAGACCTTCTCAATAACCTGCTAATCTGGATTCCACATAGTCTGGTCAGTTGAGTTACTGGAACACTGCTTTACAAGCTATTTAATCCTGTGTCGTCCATCATTTAAAAAATTCACCAGATGAAAGATGTTCAAGAAGGGTACAATTCAGTAAACTTCTTCTTTAACTTTTTGCTTTTTCTTTCAGGTCTAGGGGATGATCCGAACTTGTCTCCTTCGCTGTCTGCGCCTCGTCCATCTGTTGCGCTTTCTCGGATGGCCTTGTGGGACAATTTGTCCACCTTGCCTACTCAAGGCACGCCTCTGCACCACGTAACTCATATCCGTCCCCGCCCACCAAGAAAACACAGGCCTGGATGCACCCCTCCAGATATGGTAAAAGGCTGAATGTGAGCTGGAAGCTTAGATGGAATGCTTAGTCAGAAAATACTTGAAAATATTGGCGTTAGTATTTTTTTCAATTCAAAATATTTGAAAGTGCGACTAACTCGCCAACAGTAAAAACACGTATTACGATACCATGGTCTTGACTAAATATCTCGGGGCTTGCACGCATGAATAGCCCTTAGAAGTGTTTTACATAAATTGTACAGCTTAAGCTTTACTATGTATATTCTGCCGATGACAAAGACGATATGGACCATTCTGTAGGTTAAAAATCTTTTTCCGCTTTTATCTATCAATCTATATTTAGAAACGATTTTCATATTTCTTGTATCCATCTGCTTTGGGGAACTGAGCTCTGGAAAATTTGGGAATTGGCAACAAACAAAGCCAGCTCCATGAAGATATGGTTTACATGGGTGGAAATGAAAGATCTTGCTTAGTTGGCCTGCTATAGAGCTCTGACCTTAACCCTAGTGGGATGAATTGGAACGCTGTCTGTACCCCAGGCCTCCTCACTTTACCTCAGAATCTCACTTTACTAACACCCTTTTGGATGAATAAGCAAAATCTCCTCAACCATCCTCCAGAATCTAGTGGAACATCTTCCCAGAAGTGCGGAGAATGTTATAGCAGCCAATTGAGACTAGATTTGGAATGGAATGTTTCGAAAGCACATTCCAATCCTATGTCCACACTATTTTTAAACATTTTCAGACATTTCAGTCTGAACGTTTGGGAAACGCTTGAAACCGAAAGCGTGAACGCAGAGCGTTTTCACATTTATCCGAATTAGTTCAGCCTAATGGTCGGGTATTGACAAACTTTTGTCTGTACAGTGTAGACCAAAAATATGACTTCGAAGTTTTGTTGTCGTCTTCTGAATCTCTGAAACCGAATTTACTTTAAAGGAGCTGCGGGCTGCATTTTTGTTTTTGCTCTACTACAGATCTGGTTGTCTTTGCTAATCGGATTCATCCGTGAACTAAACGCAGGCACTTGTTGGTTTTTTTTGTTTTTTTTTAGCATGACTATTCTTAAAATCTGCAGGATTATCAAAAACAGCCAAGGGCCTTAGATTTAAAGCAAACGGACATGCTGTGATCCTAACTGCTTCTTTCCACTTATCTTGCAGCATTTGTCTGAAAACGGTGGGGTGAACCTTTTGGATGAGGGACTTCCTGATTTCTACACCAAGAGGGTCTTACCAGACAGGTTTGCCATTTCCATGTCGCAAAGTATTTCTTGTTCTAGAGGGGCACTGGAAACTCAATTACAGTTTTACCGCTGATACTGGCGACTCCTTCCAAAAAAACAATCTTAAAAAGCCTTGTTGTGGATTTTGTTCTATTTTTACAGTCAAATATCTTCTCATCACCTCCAGTCTCTGAGACGGAAAAAGAGGCGTAACGTGCTGTCCATCTTTTCGGGGTTCAGGAAGAACCGCTACTCTGCGTCGTATCAAGAGCCGGAGCCTGCGATCCAGGGCGAAGTGTGTGGGGACGAATGTCGCACCAAGTACGTTTTTCTGACAAGACGTACCGTACTGTCGGAGTGCACACAATCGGTGTTGTCTCTTCCCGTTTTCATCCACTCGTTTTTCTCATCTGCCGTTCCTCTTTAGAAACCTCATCCAGCACTCAGGCATGCTACTAGGCTACTTACATCAGATCAATAGCTTCTGGGAGGATATGAAGGAGGCCACTATTAGGCAGGGGGTACATACATACAAGTTAGCAGAGTGTCTATAAATCATTCAAACACACTTAGAAATTGTTTCTCGAAAACGGAATTGAACCTAATATCAGATGGACAACGCAGTACTGACACTCTTTCTCAGCAAGCCAGAGGGTTTGAGAGGGGAAAGGAAAAACTCCCTGAAAACTCATGAGGACACTTGTTTGCAAAATCCAGACTGTCCGATGTTGATTCTTTACTAAAGTAAGGGTGAGATTTGGTCCTGCAGAGATATTCTTTTCTCTTTTTTGGGATCCAGCTGTGGCAGAATATGAATTAGCCTCATATAGTAACCAGCTCTTAGACAAATGTATTTAGACGTGATTTTTCCAGCCACATTTGGTTCCTCCCCAAAGCTGTTGAAAGAACACAAATTGTATAGGATGTCATTCGATTTTATGAGGTAGTATCAAAGTTTTGAGACTCGCTCTGGTTACACGGAAGTATTTTATGTACGTTACGCACCATCACCTTTAAAATAGTCCCCTTGAACAGCAATACAGCGCTCCCAGCGTTCCTGAAACTTCTGGACTGTGTCCTCAAAGTCTTCTTTTCACTACATGACTTTTCTAACCCCCTTTTAGCTAAATGAAATCTCACAAATCTCCACAAGCCCACTCAAAATCTAGTGGAACATCTTCCCAGAATAGTGGAGGTTATTATAAGAGCAAATGGGGACTCAATGTGGAAATAGAGGCTCAAAAACAACATTGAAATCCAATCAGGTGTCCAAGCGCTTTTGTCCGTATAGTGTATCCGTTTTTTTTTTCTTTTAGAGGTGTCAATTGTACGCATAGGAACTCTGGCAGGTCTAGCCTGTGACTGCAATACTAAAAAAGAAGTGAGCCAGAAGGTAACACAGGCATGAGGGCTCCCTGGGACATCGCTACCCAGCCAATCCACCATCAACACGAATAGAATTGTAATTGTTTCACTATAAATAGCTGTTTCTTTGTTGCTCGTGATGAAGAAGAAGCATCTGTCAGACATAATTATATGTTTTCGTTTGTTTTGTTCAATTTTGCATGAAGGGTATAAATGTCTTTTGCCTTCAGCCGGTACATTAAATTTGGAAGTTGGCTTCGCTGATAAAGTTATTTATTTATTTATTTATTTTTAACCACCAGCTTTATGACGGTATCTTTCTGTCGTCTGAAAAGGAAACCTGTATCGTCGTGAAACTCGCACAACTGTAGATGCTTCAAAATCGTCCCCTTGCACAGCGATATGTCGCTCCCAGAGCTCGGTGACTGGGTCCGTACGGGGTCAGAATGGCCGACGTGGTAACGCACGTGGTCGGAATAGCCCCAGGTGCACAGCTCCAGATGTTCACAGGACATTATCTTTTTAAGGACTGACTTATGAAGGCCGGTGCTTCCTGTGACTGTGCGTGCAGCCTTGTGCTGCCATCTGTAGGCATGTTACAAAACTAGTCTGGAATCTTTATTCTACCACCTTGTATTGTAAAACTTGGTAAGTCAATGAAGAGGGTCACATTGAACATTACTTTAGAGAGAATTTAAGTCTTTATTTGAGTGTGTGTGGGTGTGTAATTGAGCAGACCGTTTATTCAGAAGATCGGAGATGGAGAGTGTGTGTGGAGAGTGTTTGTGTGTGTGTGTGTCTGTGTGGCTTGGGAGCTGGAGTTTCACTGCTGCCAGATTTGGAAGCCGCAGTGGTTGTTGGGAGCTGGAATTCCCAACTGGGAAGCAGGGGTTTGTGATGTTGATTTAATGTTTTATTCATGGTTTTATTCAATTAATTCCCATTTTTATCCATATAAATGTCAAGCAGAAGTTTGATGATGATGATGAATTGTTGTTAATATGAATTGTTAAATTGCATATTATTGTTTTATTGATTTCATTTGTTGTTGTTGTTGTTGTTGTTGTTGTTTTTGTTGTTGTTGATGATTAGTTTTTTTTTTCTATTAATTCTTCATATATACAGTGCCTGTGCAAAGTTTGGAAGGGTTTGGGGGTTTTTGGAGACACATGCATGGTCAATGGCAAAAACACCAAAAATTGGACAGTGACAATGACAATGACGGGAGGAAAGTTCTGTGGAGTCCAAATTGGACATTTCATTCTCTAGAAGAACTTATATGAGATGGAGCACAGGAGAGATGATGTTAGCAGACTGACTCATGCCCAAAGTCAAACATGGAGGTGGAATCTTAAAGGTTTGTGGTTGTTTCGGAGCAGGGAAGGTTGGAGGCTTATTCCGGGTGAAAGAAAACAACGTGGCAACCATTCCATACTTCAACACCATGCTATTTTTTTGGACTCTTTCGGCTCATTGGAAATGAATTCACCAAGGACCTGAGGTGGGACAATAATATTGACTCCATTGCGAAAAAGGCATAGCAGAGGATGTACTTCCTTCGCCAACTGATTAAATTCAACCTGCCACAGGAGCTGCTGAAACGGTTCTACTCGGCCATCATTGAGTCTGTCCTGTGTACATCTAGAACTGTCTGGTTTGGTTTAGCTACCAAATCAGACAACAAGAGGCTACAGCGGACGGTCGGGACTGCTGAGAGGATTATTGGTGCCCCACTTCCCAATCTCCAAGATCTTTACTCATCCAGAGTGAGGAAAGGGGCTATGAAAATCACTTTGGACCCCACACACCGAGCCCACTCTCTTTTCGAACTGTTGCCTCCTGGTCGGCGCTACAGAGGACCGTACACCAGAGCATTCAGGCACAAAAACAGTTTTTTCCCCACAGGCTGAACAATTAAAATACTTCTTTCGGCTGCTCCCATTAGGGGTCACCACAGCGGATCATCCATCTCCATACCCCCCTGTCCCCTACATCTGCCTCTTTCAAACCAAAGCAGTCGCCGCACCTAAATCCTATTAAACCGCTCTGGGATGAATTGGAACGTTGGCAAGTTTTTTGGCAAGGTTTCTAAGCGGCATAGCAAAGAATACGACTGAAGCACTTTTCAAACGGCACAAAATCGTGCGCTTTCTTCCAGGCTGTTTCTTCTTTCCCTGCTTATTTATTCGATTATTTATTCACAGTCGGCGTTCCTCATCCGTCATTTAACTGTCACACATCCTAAAATCTGTCATCCATCCAAACATAATTTGTTTTAAAAAAAAAGTACTCTCTGTACTCTGAGATCACTACAGGGTTGTGTTTGCTGATCATTTCTTCTTTAAATGGCAGCGCTGGCACCGAGAACCTGTACGCTGTGATTCATCACACTAAGAATTCGCGGAGGGCCGACGCATCGTGCGAGGAAGACAACGGCGAGACGGGATATCAAGCACCTCCTCAGATCTTATGCCAAACCATTCATGGCATTCCCTTGCCCGGGATGAGGCCGGTGAGCCCGTCCTCCATCGCACCGAGACAAGTACGTCAAAATATTGTTATACAGGGTTTCCTATGCATTTTCGAAAAGTAGGAAAAAGTATGGAATTGGATTATAAGGGAAAAAAAAATCGCACATAAAAAATATATTTAAAAAATATATGTTTCTATGCTATTGCCCCCGGGGTTGCGGGTTAGTTTTCTAAAATATTTGCAAAAGAGAATTTGTAAATAAAATATTTTTCATAAAACAAAGGCTACGTTTACACTAATCCGGATAAAACAGGGTTTTCGTCTAAAAACTCCCCACATCCACACTTTCGTTTTCAAACATTTCCCCCAAACTTGCTCATCCACACCGAAATGTCTGAAAACGTGTGTACGTTCTTCTCTCTTTCTTATATTTTCAAACAGTTAAACGAGTACAGTGAAGTGCTCGTCTCCTTGAACACCCCCGTCTCCTCAAACCGAGCCAATAAAGGACAGAAAGTTTCTAATGACAATCAAGAAGATCAGCATGCCCAGGGTTCAAGCTCGTCCTCTACTCATACGGAGGAGGAAGTCATGGCAGAGTTGCAGCAGAGACTCGAGAGACCAGAGCCTCCTCCTCAGAGCACCAAGCCGAGACTGGGTAACATGAAACAGCACCATCTGGCTGAGAGCTCTGGTAATGCAGGCATTTTAATCATAATAAAAATGTTTCTTTATGTACAAAAATATTTGAAAAGCCTGACTTTCCAAGCCATATGTGGTTCTGCTTCAAACTAAAAGTTGGAGGCACACAATTGTATACATTTTCTTTGGATGTGGTAGCATGAAAGTTTCCTTTAACTTGAACTAGAAGACCCTAACCTGTTCTAATATGGCAATGCCCCTGTGCAAAAAAATATATAATATGATATGCTTTATATGGGTTGGAGTGGAAGAGCTCCTGCTATAGAGCTCTGACCTCAACCCTATTGAACACCTTTGGGATGAACTACAACGCAGAGTGCACCCCAGTATTATTCACCCTATAACGCTACCTGAATTACTAACCCCGTCACGAAAAACTGGTGGCACATCTTCCCAGAAGTGTGGAGGATATTATAACAGCCAATTTGGACAGAATGTGGAATGGGATGTTCAAAAAGCTTCTCATGGTCAGGTGTTCACAAACTTTTTGTCCGCTGTGGCGACCCCTAATGGGAGCAGCCGAAAGAAAAAGAAGAAGAAGAAGAAGAAGAAGTTTAGTTGAAATGCACCAACCCCAGCCATTAGGGTTGCACAAGCCAGTGCACTCTTAGTGCCGGTCCCAAGCCCAGATAAATGGGGAGGGTTGCGTTAGGAAGGGCATCCAGCGTAAAAACATGTGCCAAATCGAACATGCGGATCATGTATACGGATGATCCGCTGTGGCGACCCCTAATGGGAGAAGCCGAAAGAAAGTTTTTTTAGTTTAGTTGGAACGTGATGATGATGATGATGATGATGATGACGATTATGATGGTGAAGTTCGACTGAGATTGTGCTTGGTGCGTAACTGACTTTTCTTTGCTGTTTCAGGAGAGAGCACTGAAGAGGACACTGGAGCAGAGAACGACGAAAAAGACACAATTCCGAGTCAAGACGAGCAAAAAGCAGAGGGACAGACTCCTCCCATTTCTGAAAAGGTGTATAGCTTGTGTTTATACCCTGATCAGGCATAACATTATGGCCACCTGCCTAATGTTGTGTTGGTCCCCCTTTTGCTGCCAAAACGGTTCTGACCTGTCAAGCATTAACAGCACTAACTATTTCAGCAATGTGAGCTACAGGAGCTCGTCTGTTGCCAACCTTCGCTCCCAAAGTGCATCAATGAGCCTCGACCACCCATGACCCTGTCGCCGTTTCACCACTTTTCCTGCCTTGGACCTCTTTTGATAGATACTGATGACTCCCCACAAAAGCTGAAGTTTTGTAGATGCTCTGACCCAGTCGTCTAGCCAACACAATTTGGTCCTTGTCAAACTCGCTGAAATCATTACGCTTGCCCATTTTTCCTGCTTCAAACACATCAGCTTTGAGGAGAAAATGTTAAGTTGCTGTCTAATATTTCCCACCCACTAACAGGTGCCATGATGAAGAGATAATCATTGGTATTCACTTCACCGGTCATAATATGCCTGATTGGTATATATGCGTGCATGTTAATACATACCTATAGTACCTTTAGTACTAAGTGCAGCCTTGTAACTGGTCAATTCATATTCGTTTGTAATGTTGTTCCCCAGCTAGATAACTCACCAGAGAAATTCACCATGCAGCCTCAGGTAATGCCTGCCCTGGTTAAGCCTGCATCCAGATCCATAGATTCTGCTGTCCCTAAAGGTACATTAGAATCAGACGTTTTCTCATATCATATGAAATGTTTGTGCAACTGACAGAATTTCAATGAAAAACGAATTGGAATATACAACATCTACATTAGCCAGTAAAATTTTCGCCTACCGACTCATCTTTGCAAAAATAATCTATCAGACTGAGAAGATGTCTTTTCAAGATGATTCAGACCTTTGGATCTGACTGGGTCACCCTTGTCACCCTACCTCATAGCCATCTAGTCACCTTACCCTCTAGCCCTCTAGCCACCTTACCCCATAGCTTTCTAGCTGTTCTACCCCCCCTAGAAATCTAGCCACCCTAACTCCATTGCCCTCTTTTCACTCTACCTCTAATCGTCTTGCAACCGTACATTCTAGCCCTCTATCCACCTTACCCTCAAGCCATCTAGCCAAACTATCGCATAGACCTTTGGCCACCCTACCCCCTAGCCCTCTGTCCACCTTACCCACTAGCCTTCTATCCTCCCTACCTCCTATCCCTTTAGTCACCCTACCCCCTAGCCATCTATCCACCCCACTCCCTAGGCCCTCTAGCCACCCTACCCCCTGCCATCTATCCACCTTACCCCCTAGCCCAGACATGTAAAGAATAAGATCGCACCCTGTTTTCTCCACTTGCTGATCTGGACCTTCATGGTATTCCATGGTACATCTATTGTTGTTTAACTTCTTTCAGTCATGAATGATTTTCTCCTTATTGGCATGAAAACAAAGTACTACCTGCAGAACCTAGAGTTTTGGGGTTCATCCAAATCGCTTCATTGATGTCAGGATCGTTACTTTTGACAAACATCACTTTAAATGATTGAATTACATCCGGGGATGTTTTTGTACAGTACATACAATATATCCATGATGTTGATGATGATCTTGGTGCATGGATGTCCACTGGTATGAATGGCTAGGTGATGAGGAAGTCGTTTACTCTGTTGTGACCATGAAGCCTCACAGGAACCGAAAGACCCACTCCTGTGAGGCAGGTCAGGTTCTGACTTATTATTAATATTATTCATTTAATGATATTCTAATGACCGGAAATCCCAAAGCGTACTAGAATAACGCTCTTCATTATTTTTGCATTTGACTTTAAGGCTTTCATTCAGGCATGGAGGAAGACAGCACGGGGGAAGTGGAGACCTCCTCTGACCCTAAACCCCCGGTGAAAAAGCCACGAATTCCCTCAAGAGCAAACAAATCTTGCGATAGTCCTGGTAATGTGCACACATAGTGCATGTGTGTGTGGGGGTGTTTGCGTGAGTGTGCGTTTACAGTCTAGCAGATGGCTTTGAGCTGACCTTTAACTAATCCAGATTAGTTCTTGAGGTAACATAAGGTCATGTCTTTCTCTCGTTGTCTTTCTTTATCTCTCTCTCTCTCTGCAGGTCAACAAAGTCCAGAGCCAAGCAACGAGAGTGACGAAGATACAAGGAACGATTGTACGCGCGAATGAAATTACATCTGCCAATCATGTTTTTTTAAACACACACACCCCCACTGGGGTTTTTCATATCCTTTTCAATGAGTCACTCACTTATTCTTGCTTTGCATCATCTCCCCGTCTTTCTGTTTTCCTTTTTTTAATCTTTCAATCCAGTTTTTTTACTCGTTCTCTATTTTCCGCCTTTCTGTGCTCTCATTTCCCTGCTGCAACTCCTTTCAAAGATATACAGAGCAATATATTCCCTCTCCGCTCCTCGGCTTTATTTACTCGCCCGGCTTCTTGCTCCGACCTCGGAATTTCATGTAACGGCCCTCCAGATTCGCCCCACAATTTCTATTCCCTGCCGGCTCGAAAAGCAATCACACTGATGGGGGGAGGGGGGATAAAATGGTACTTGGAACAATAATCAACTCAGGATTGCTTTTTTTGTTTAAAAAAAAAAATATTCAATTCAATCTTTGGTTCTGAAGTGAATGTCATTTCAGTTTGGTCCGCACATTGCAGTCGGACCGCACTGAAGCGCAATCGTTTGTCCAGTCATAACCCTTAATAAACCATTGAATAACATTCCCATTTCGCCCTTACGTCCATGATTAATCAAGAGATCTGGAACGGGATGCAACGGAGGTTTTGCTTCTTTAGTGTGTCCTGTTGTTTTTGAATGATGTAAGACGCAATGAAGTTCATTTACTTAATTACAATTTTTGTTTCCGTATGGCTCTGATTTGTTCCCATACACCCCTGTGTTAGTTTTCCAGAACCTGCAGGATGTCACTGTGTAGCTTCTCCATAGCGACTACAAGTGCGCTGATTTTGCACTCGTTTTTTGGCTTGCTGTGTCTTTTTTCTTTCTTTCTTTCTTTCTTAAATCAGTCACATGTACACGCTCTTCCGTATTGAGCAGAACTGCTGTATTTAAATGAGCTCTATTTTTTACTGGTGTTGTGAAAGTGGCAAAATGAATAAAAAGCTGATTCTAAGTAATGAAAATGCTGCTTTGTGATGAATCATTTCTGTAAGCAGAACTGTGTGGGACAACAATTCCAAGCAGACAGACAGACAGACAGACAGACAGACAGACAGATAGATAGATAGATAGATAGATAGATAGATAGATAGATAGATAGATAGACATTTCAAGATGTAGTTCTTTATTTGGTCAAACGAGGGCGACAAAGGCCAACAGCACGGGATTAGGCATGCTAAGCCTGTCCTGGGCACTGATATGACCCAAAATATACAGCTAGAATAAGAAGGTTTTGCATGATCAAGCCATGATTTTATCAGAGGGACCTTTATAACCTTGAGAACTTGGAATGGACCAAACAGTCACAGTGATCAGAGCTGACCTAATATCCAGCCTCCAGGACACCTTCAACAAAGACCTCTTTGGACCTAAAACTGGGTCTAGTAATGGACAGCAAGTGTCTGGGTAATATTTTCCTAGTTTCATGTAGAAGAAATGCAGAAACACAACATAATATATGTTCCTTGCCTTCACAATTATGTCTGCTACAAAAAAAACGTTTTTTTTTTTTCTTTCTCAGTAACACACGTTGAAGAGCCTGTTTAAGGTATTCATTAATCATTTCATTAAGAACGTCTCATTTAATCGCATGCAGTCACGCACACTGTGAAAGCCCAATGAGCCGTAGCAGGTTTGCTACTGTTTGCACATGCCTGCTAAACTACCCTAAAATCTATCTGATGAAACAAGAAAGCCCAGGCAGCTGTCTTCTTTGAGCCCTCGAAGCCTTACACGCACACGGCTAATGTTTCTAGAGCAGTGACAAGGAAAAAATTATATTCTGATAACATTTTATGGCCTGGTGTATTCCATACAAGTTTTATTATTCACATTAAAAAGTCTGAAAATGTTTATGTCCCTTTTATTTGCGTTTATTTGCTTTCTGGCTCTTTAAAACGTTGTAATCGTTTTCGAAAGCCACCCTTTCTATTGTCCACGCTGTGAAAATGGCGTGTTTTCTAAAAGCTATGTTCTTGTTCATTCATTCAAACGACAACATATTAGTGTGGACATGGCCTTACACAGACTCAACCCTGCAGTAACGGCATTTAGATCCGGGTGGTCTCTCTGCTACATCAGGTCCTCCACAAGAAATGGACCTCATGGAAGGTGGGGATACTCACCTGTCCCTAGCTAAAGTGTCTTTCAATCTGAGTTTGCAGCATATCCCAATGGACAATCATGAGATTTATAAGCCTATAAAGGAAAACTGTTGTTGCAAACCAAATAGTTTGATGTTTGCAGCCTTCTTGGAGAAAGTGGAGCAGGTGGTTTAGAGGGTTCCTCCGACAGACCCCCAAAGTGCTACTGGAGGGCATTCTTGCTCATGTGGGAGATTATGAAAGTACTTCATTACATCATAAGTGTACTTGGTAGCAAAGATCGCTGACTGACTTTGAAGAATGCCTTTAAGAACACCTGGAAAAACTCCTTAACACAGTAACTTCGCTTCAAGAGGCAGCACTTAAAATCTCTATGACTGAGATTATTGTTGCTCCTGAATCTTCGCACAGCTGTGCGAGTCTTTGGAGGATGCTAACACGGATACTGGATATAGTGGATCCATTCAAGACAGTTATTTCCTTCTTCAGGGCTATGATTTTACCCTTTCTTGACCTGAAAAATAAGTTTAGAAGTAAATGGTTTGTTCAGCATACTCACTGCGATAGGGTTAGGAGCTTGACAATCTAGTTGTGCCTTAGATTAGCTGCTCCTCCAACCCATTTGAGGTTTTGGCACCTCACATTGATGCTCCCAGCCAGCACCCTCCATGCAAATCTGGCTTGACAGTCCAGTATTTCATTAGATTATCTGCTCCTCCAAAAAGATAGGCCAGCTAAGGTGGCTGTTTGGGTGGTTTAGCCACCTCACAATGATGCCCAGTGCCAGCACCCTCTACCTGGTATGTCTTTTTGGCTTGACAGTCCAGTATTGCCTTAAGTTAGTTGTTGCTTCAAAACGATGCCAGTTAAGGTGACCATTTATGGGTGGTTTATCTGGCTTGAATGACCCGTGTTGCATTATATTATCTGCTCCTCCAAAAACAGACTAGACAGTCCAGTATTGTTTTGGATTAGCTGGTCCTCGACAAACGTTGGCCGGCTGAGTGGCCATTTGTGGTGGTTTAGGCACCTCGAAATGATGCCCCCCCCCAGACAGCACCCTCTTTCTGGCATGTCTATCTGGCTTGACAGTCGAGTATTGCTTTAGATTAGCTGGTCCTCAAAAAGGTTTGAGATGGTTTAGGCACCTCACAATGATGCCCCCCAGCCAGCACCTTCTATCACTCATGTCAGAGTAGACGAGGACCAGTTGAAGTGCATATATCTCACAGTTGATATGGGAATTCTCTGTTTCCCCTAGTGAGAGTTTATGGACAGGGAAAGAGAATGCCTGAGCTAACCTTCTCATACTGTTACCCCCACAACCCACACCAGGAAAAGTGGAAGGAAAATAACTGACTTAATGAATAAATAGTTTCTATACACAAATGTCAAACAAGGTACTGTATTGATGCCCACGGGTTTTTGAAAATCTCATTCTAGGATCTGCAGCCCCCCCCCCCCCCCCCCCTCTCTTTTGCTAAGCAAAGGTCTCTCTAAAATTACAGCATTATTTGAATAATTATAGATTATTTCATATAGGCAGTCTGGCCTTCTTGGCAGTCGCAAGTGCAAAAATGAGGATTCTGTTATGTGTGAGAAAGAGGCATGGGGAGGGTAGAAATTCAAAACAAAGCAGGGCATCTGATGCGACAGCTGTGATATTTCACCAGGGGATTTGGCCATATGTTGGATGATGTCAGCTGTTCCATCATTGCACACATGGCGGAAATGATGTGCGATGTTTTCATGTGGAATCTGGGAAGTAGCCTGTGAACTAGATTTGTAGCTTTGTAGCTTATATTGAGCTGGTAGAAAAAGGATTAAAGGCTTATTTTTATCTCATCTTCAAATGTGTATCTGATGGAGGGAGCCTGTGTTTTGTCATTTCTAAAATGGCATGAAGATTTCCTGATGCCTGGTACAAAGACTTAAATTGTGATATTCTTCCATATTTATTTAGACAATCATGGATATTTCAATGGTTCTGAAAGGTCCTGTTTTGTGATAGCATTTGCTATGTAACCAATTAATGCACTGCACTGATAAAAGACTTTTTCGGGATATTACTTTTTCAGCCATATTGTATAGGATGTGTTTGGATATGGTAGAATGAAATGTTCCCTTAACGAGGAAAACCTATTCCAGCATAACAATGCCCATGTGTGCACAAAGCCAGCTCCATCCTTGTATGGCTTACATGGTTTAGAGTGGAAGATCTTGAGTGGCCTATAGAGCTCTGGCCTCAACCCTATTGAACACCATTGGGATGAATTGAATTGGTGACTGCACCCCAGGCCTCCTCACCACACTTAAATTAGTACCTGACTTTATTATCGCGCTTGTGGGTACACTCAACAATCTGGTGGAACATCTCATGGGCAATAATGTGGAATGGGATGTTCAAGAAGCACATATGGTCAGGTGTCCACTAGCTTTTGTTCATTTTTATTTGCAAACTGCTTCACACATGGCAATATATATATACAGTTGAAACCAGATATTTACATACACTTCAGAAAAAAAACACAAAAACTTTTATTTCTTTACTGTCATACATTAAATCAGAGTAAACTTTTTCTGTTTTAAATCAATAAATATTAACATATTTTTTGCATTTGTTAAATGTCAGAATCGAGCGAGGGAGAATTTTTATATATTTTTATTATCACTTTCATCAAAGTACACATACACTTCCTTAGTATTTGGTGGAATTGCCCCGAAACTGTTTCACTTGGGCCAAACGTTTTGGGTATCCTTCCACAAGCTTTCTACAATAGTTTGCTGGAATTTTGGCCCACTCCTCTTGACAGAACTGGTGTAACTGGGTCAGTTTTGTAGGCCTTCTTGCTCGCACTCGCCTTTTCAGTGCCGCCCACAAATTTTCTATGGGATTGAGATCAGGGCTTTGTGATGGCCACTCCAATACCTTGACTTTGTTGTCCTTAAGCCACTTTGTAACTAATTTGGAGGTACGCTTGGGGTCATTGTCCATTTGGAAGACCCATTTGCGCCCAAGCTTTAACTTCCTGGCTGATGTCTTCAGATGTTGCTTTAATATATCCACATAATTTTCTTTTCTCATGATGCTATCTATTTTGTAAAGTGCACCAGTCCCTTCTGCAGCAAAGCAGCCCCACAACATTATACTACCACCCCCATACTTGACAGTTGGGATGGTGTTCTGAGGCTTCAAAGCTTCGCCCTTTTTCCTCCAAATATACCGTTTATCATTATGGCCGAACAGTTCAATTGACAGGACATGTCTCCAGAAATTAAGATTTTTTCCCCTCATGTGCAGTTGCAAACTGTAGTCTGGCTTTTTACGGTGGTTTTGAGTAACCTTTCAGCTCATGGCGGTACAGTATTCGTTTTACTGTGGATAATGACACTGTCTTACCAGTTTCAGCCAGCATCTTCACAAGATCTTTTGCTGTTGTCCTGGGGTTGATTTGCACATTTCGCAACAAAAAACGTTCCTCTCTGGGACTCAGAATCTCCTTCCTGAGCGGTATGATGGTTGTACATTCCTATGTTTTTTATACTTGCGTATTATTGTCTGAACGGATGAACGTGGGACCTTCAGGCATCTGGAAATTGCACCTAAGGATGAGCCATACTTGTGGAGGTCAACAATTCTTTTTCTGATGTCTTGGTGGATTTCTGCAAAAAATATGTTAATATTTATTGATTTAAAACAGAAAAAGTTTACTCTGATTTAATGTATGACAGTAAAGAAATAAAAGTTTTTGTGTTTTTTTCTGAAGTGTATGTAAATATCTGGTTTCAACTGCATATATATATATATATATATATATATATATATATATATATATATATA
>JAAIIK010000082.1:689046-713804 GCA_014706435.1 Silurus glanis
TATATATATATATATATATATATATATATATATATATATATATATATTGATTAAAAGTTGCAAAAATACCCCCCCAAAAAAAATGCAAAGTCAAAAACCCATGACCTCAACTGTTTCTATTTTGGAAAATGTTTTTGGCGTCTCCTCCGCATTACACTTTCCCATGGCTTTGTTATTATCACATGCCTGCTGCTAGAGATTCCTGGCTGATCCAATCAGGCTTCCATTAAAAATTTCATCCTCATGATAACGATCGGCTGCATGAACTTCGCATTGAAATTCGGCCCGTTGCTGGAGGCATTTTATTAACCCTACTACAGATTCTTGCGTGGTAGGAAACTTATTTTTTTTGCTAAGTGCTTATACGTCTATATTAGGGACTGCTCCCATGGCCTAATCCAAACACCCCCCCACCCCCAGCTCTCGTATCATGCTTCGGACTGGAAGTTGCTCGGTAACGCTATCAAGGTGATCCAGAAACATTAGATTGTAGGCGCTGCTTTTTAAATCCCAGCCTCGTGTTCCATTCCCGTAACACACCAGCTGTTCTCTCTCTCACTCTTTCACCCACACAAACACACACATGCTCACAACCCCTAATCGCTTACTCATTTTGACTTTCACACCATATCTGCCCGAAGCTTTTGTCTGAAACAATGATGAATACGCGTCATTGTTTGAAGACAAATGTAGAATCTGCTGTGGTGTTAAGAGAACTGAAAACACACACACACACACACACTTTCTGATATACAAAATAATCAACCGAAGAGTGGTATAATGTGGTTGGATGCTTTTTCTATAAGTCAATATAAAGAATTTGCAAAGCAAAAACTACGTTGCAGTAAGCACTGGAGACTCCTTTCTACAAACGCTGAAAGAAACATCTTACAGAAAATGCATTGTGCCAAATCTCTGCATCGTGACATCCTTGTATAATCAAAAAGAAAGCGATGATTCAGACCTACAAAAGCACACTTCAAGCTGTGCTCTAAACCACAGAGTTGAGTCATTAAGCCAATCACGGAGACACTTTCTCAGTATTACCACGCCGCCTCGAATCACTCGTTCTAATGTCTTCACTTGACATACATCACAAGCTTCCGCGTTTGATGGATGCTCAATATTTAGGTATGCTAATTGGAAAAAAAACGAATCGGGCAATATTAAAGAGAGTGAATGCGCTAGAAAGTATATCAAGGAAAAGAATTCCATTTCATTCTTTCCCTACATGCATTTAATCCTTCATCATCACCACTCCAATCGAGGCCTTTATGGCCTGTCTTACCATCGTCATCAAACATGGCAACATACAAAGTACAATTCCAACAATCAATACAAGAATCATTCCTAAAACAAACTCTTAATCTTCTCAAAAAAACTTTGTTCAGCAGTTGTTTCACGTTCTCCAAGACATCATGAGACAATTGTTTCTCAGTGCTTGTTCAATATGTCTATTAGCAGTATTACCAGGTATACGTAACAGTTTCTTCTCTCTGAATGATGTATTCAAAGAGAATAAGGAGTGTAATTACAACTATGCATATATTGTTATAGAATTTAGACCTAGAGCGGGTATCAGGGTAAGCTAAACAAAACAGTCAAGTGAGTCAGATCTTCACCCCGGAGGTGGCCCGATTTCTACTATAAAGAAAGGATCTTTCCGTGGGCTCTCAACTGTTTCAGCCCTGAATACTCACTTAGGTAGGCTTCTTAGGCCAACAGACCAATTAGTGCACAGATTCAGTGGGTGCTGTTTTGATCCTGCTTGCGTGTATCCACTGTGGCTGATAATCAGTCAGAACTCCAGTTCTGGTTACAGCTAGAACAGTCGCTGGACCCAGATACTTCGGCTCACCGACCTTGGTAGGCTTCAGACTTCGTAACAGGACCTGCTGATTAGGCACAAAAGGGTGTGTTGGCTTATCTGTGGGCAGAGGAAGAGTTAGTGAAACATCAGCACTGATAGAATTCAATTTCTCAACCAGGGCAGAAACGTAGTGGCCCACCATCACTTCCAGGTTACCTAAGGAAGAAATGCCAGTGTGTCCCCTGACCCATGGGGTCGGCAAAGGCCGGCCCATTAGAATTTCAAAAGGTGACAGTTTAGTAGTTGAAGATGAAGTCATTCTCATTTCTGTGAGTACTGCCGGGAGAACAACAGTCCAATTTCGGCCTGTTTCAATGCAGGCTTTAGTAATACGCTCCTTAATGGTTCTGTTTGTTCTCTCTACCACTCCAGCTGACTGTGGGTGATAGGGAATATTAAAATGCCAGTCAATTGCTAAGCTTTTAGCCAAAAGTTGTGTTACCTTCAAAGCAAAAGGTGTGCCGTTATCACTTTCAATCACACTAGGAATACCAAAGCTAGAGATGATCTCTTTCGTTAATATTTTGACAACCGTTTTAGCGTTCTCTGTCACATGCAAATGCTTCTGGCCACTTACTGAATCTGTCAACTATAACCAACAGGTACCTCAAATTTCCTACAGGTGGCATATGTGTAAAATCTATCTGTAGGTGTTGGAAAGGGGCTTCAGGAAAAGTAAGCGCAGTATGTTGTACAGGTCGATGTGCGTTAGTTTTGGCACAAGTCAAACATGAATCTAACACTAGCTTGGTTGTTTTAGCTACATCACCAATGCAGTATAATGCGTTTATAGCCTGTATGACTTTAGCTATGCTAATGTGTGACATCCCATGGTAATGCTTCACCAACACTATTAAAGCTAGTTTAGGCAGAGCAATTTTACCATCTACATCTCTAATGATACCAGCAGAATCTGATTTACATTGTTTGGAAGCCCAATACTTTATGTCCTCCTCAGTAGGCTGACTCTGAAGTATTTTTAGGTCAATGTCTGGTATATTGGAGATATGTGACATCATCGAGATCTCAGGATTTGTATGTACTGTGTCCAAATCTACTGGTTGTTTTGCTGCGTCCTTAGCTACTTTATCCGCTAACGTGTTTCCCTGAATTTCCTCTGAATCACCTACGGCATGTCCTTTAATTTTCACTATGGCCACTTTGGCAGGGAGTTGAACAGCATTTAAAAGGTCGTCTATGAGATTAAAATGTGCTATGGGCTTTCCATCAGCTGTTTTAAAGTCTCTTTGCTTCCATGTTTCGGCAAAATCATGCACAACACCATAAGCATACTTAGAATCAGTGTATATAGTCACTACTTTACCTTCAGACAACTGACATGCTCTTGTAAGTGCGACCAACTCTGCAGCTTGTGCAGATGTGTATGGTAATGATTTAGCTTCAACTATTACATGATCTTACAACCGCATATCCACATAAATACACACCATCAGAAGGATTTGAACATGAACCATCTACATATAAGCAATCCCCCTCTTCCAGGGCCGTGTCTAAAAGATCGGGCCTACAAGAGGTCTCTTGTTCAATGTGTTCAAGGCAATCATGTGCGTCGTCAAAACCATCTACGTCAATATCGTCTAGCAGATCACGCAGAGTTACTACAGCTGAATGAGGCTGAGAAGAAGGCTTAATAGTTAAGTTTTCCGTTGCCAAGAGTGTGGTTTCATAACCAGATTTACGTTGTGCTGTCATATGTTGTGTGTTGAGGTTCTATGAAGATATGGTTTACATGGGTTGGAGTGGAAGATCTCCTGCTATAGAGCTCTGATCTCAACCCTATCGAACACCTTTGGTGAGAATTGGAATGTTTACTGCACCCCAGGCATACTCATCTCACCTACATCAGTACCTGACTTTACTACCACTCTTGTGGCTGAATAAAATCTCACAGAAATGTCCAAAAGCACACTCCATAATCTAGTGGAACATCTTTTCAGAAAAGTGGAGGGTATTATAACAGAAAATGGGGACTAAATGTGGAATGGGATGTTTAAGAAGCACAAATACGTATATGGTTAAGTTTGCACATGAGGAGAGTAAAGCCTCCAATCCACCAGAGGGCAGAAGGTAAAAAAAAAAGATTTGCAAGAATATTTTGTCTTCATGCTCCATGTTGAGTTTGATTTCACTAATAATAAACACACCTTTGCATAAAGCAGCCATATTTGTGCCCATGTTGTGGAGTATTAGGAACTTGAAAAGTATTAAGTAAAGGTACATTTAGAACAGATAAAAATGTGTGATTACTTTGCGATTAATCGCGATTGATCGACAGCCCTAATGTATACCCACCCACACACACACACACACACACACACACACACACACACACACACACGGGTCCCAGAGTTACAATGGTTTGACTTACGAAATGATGTTGGCGTTATGATGATAAGTTATGATGGCGATAGCGATGCGACAAAATTGTAAAAACGTATGCTCTGCCCTCCAGTTGCAAACAATCGCTCGTCCACGTGCCCGCTGCCACATACTTATAAAGTATACTGTATAGTTTATACAGCATGGTACTATAAATTGCTCTGTTTTTATAAATGATTAACAAAATTAATTAATGGAGTGTATATATATATATATGTGTCTGTATTCTTTTTATAGTGAATGAGTCAGCTTTCAGATGATAGTTGAAAGCTGACTCATTCATATACAAGCCATTTTATCCCCTTTTTAAAAATAGACGTAAGCGATACTGGTACTCATGTAACGTAATTCAATAAAATGCTTTAATGGAACCTTTCTTTTCAGCATCTGGGCTGTTCATTAGCGTGAAAGGTGAGCCCCGCGGCTCTCAGCCAAGGCTGCATGAACGCCGTGGCTTGTTGAAGGTGATGAGAGTTGCTTATGAGTATAAATGAAAATGAATCTACTTATCAAAGCACATACAGTATACTGAGGGCACAACAGCACTGTAGAGTGAAGCTCATTTAACACTAATTTCAGTAGACTTTATGAAATGTCATGCCAAGCCGTATTTGTTATAGAGGTGGATTCCATCTTTTTCTTTTAGCATAAAAAAACCTAGTAGCCAAAATATCTTAGTTTTGTGACATTTATTAGTACCTACTGTATAAAACTGCATTAAAGGCACAGCTGAAAAAATCCCTAAGGAAATACTATATAACTAAGTTATGTAAACATATAATTGTAATGCATTACATTATAATTGTAGTGCACAGGATCCAAACTCAAGACTGCTGAAAAATTTGTAGCAATAATAAAAAAAGAAAGATTTGTTTGTACATGATTTGTTGAATAAAAATGGTCTTGACTCACATGGACTCACAAGTGTAAGGAAGGAAGGCAGAGTGCCACCAAGCAACATCTTGCATTCCCCCTAGGTGGTTTTCCTAGTTGTACACCTTGCAATATGTCTTTAGACTATTTTAGACTATGTGCAATATTTAATTAACACACACACAATACCCCAGACAAACATTAATGTTAACGAAGGTTAAACTGAATGAGTACAAGAACTGCAAGCAAAAAAGCTTAAATGCATTGCGTTGGCTTTGAAATGTGGTGTTTGTAAAAATCTCAATGAAGTATTTGTATTCTATAAGAGATCCTAAGATGTTTAATCAGTAAGGAAACTTTGTAACCTAAACCTAAACTGATTCCTAATGTAAAATTATATGTTTACATACCTTATTTATATATTATTACCTTGAAGATGATTTCAGCTGAGCCTTTAATTCAGTTTTATAGGTACCAATAAACGTACTTCACCTTTACACTAAACCAGTGGGTCTACTATGTTTGTGGTCCTGGTGTAATGCTGTGGAACAATCCATCATTTCATCCCAAAGCCTCCACCATAAATCAACACTGCACTGACACTTGATACTCCCCTGTTATTCTCTCTGCAGGCAATATAGCATTATGTGCCAGCTAACTTTCCAGACAGAGCAATTACTCGTTTGAATTGGTGTCAAAACACAAAGCTTTCACCCTCTGTGATGGAGCTTATCTGCAGCCTGTAAGTCTAGTCAGAAGCTGACATTCGAGTTAACATCTTGTCAGTGTTTCTATGATGTGGTTCGTACACTCTTGGACACTGCTGTCATCTTTTTTGTGTCACATATTCAATATGCTTAAAATTACCTCAGAATGAGGTGGTGTGGACAGATCACGAATTAATTAGCAAGCCCACAAGGCAAAGAAATATCCATTGTTATGGCTGGTCAACTAAATGACTCTAAATGACTCATTCCATGTTGTGTAAAAGGTATTTGTGTTTACTGACAATATGCTATATACTATGCAAGTTATGCTAACAGTAATGAAACTGTGTGGTCGGATATTGTAGGCAAAGCAAAGGGGTTGAGGATAGCTCAAAACATAGTAGTTTGATCCAGTAGAACATATTTTTTTGGCGTCCTGGACAGGACAATCAGATCAAATTTAGTCATTCATTCTGATGTTGGATTTAAACCTGAATTGAAACTCTTGCCCTAATTATTATCCATGCTGCTGCCACATGATTGGTTGATTGGATAAGCAGGCATCCATACAGGTGTCCACTCCACACGTGACACTTCTGCTTTATGATCACACTTCGATTCATGCAACACGTTCCTTAATTACAGGAGCGTAATTACTTTTGAGGATTTAAGGAATAAATTTGAGTCCTCATCATTCTGATCAAGCGGTATTCATTCTCGACGCGAAGCTGCTGAGGCTTGATGAGGCGTAATTAAAACACTGCGGATCAAACGAGCTTGTCGTGCAGACTAATCATGCACCGCTAGCGAAATGTGTGGCATGAGAACCGAGCGGTGGCCACAAACCGTGCCATGTCATTGGCACTGAATAGGAGCAGTTCAATCGAGCAGATGCAACTGATTATTACAAAATCAACTCTTCAAGGGGAACAACTCTTCCAGTGCATATTACTGACTTAGTAGTAGTAGTAGTGAAGTGAATCAAAACACTAGAGATTATTATCTATACTATAGCAGTGGTGGGCAGTCAGGGCCAGCAAAGCCTTCTCTGCTGGCCTAAACACTATCAAAAGCTCTGACCTACATTTACAACCTGAATTCTAATATCTGTTTCATGGAATTGTATTAATTTATTCCCAACTTCATTTCGTAGCGTTTCTCTTGGCTGTACTGCTTTCAGTTTGTGTATGTGGATGTTAGATTTCCAATCACATTTTAGCCTCTATGTGCTGCCATGTCAATCTAATCTGCCCAAGGCCTTCAAAGTCAATACTGTTGGCTCCTTTATTATAGTCTCCTTAAGAATAAGCTCTGTTTCTTCAACCAATCAGATTTCACAGGGCAGCTAGCTGGCCCAGAATAGTGTCAGCATTTTTCCGTACTCTGATTGGTTGGTCAGAGGGAAACTGTTACAGCCAAGTTCGACTGGAAAAACACGTCTGTAGCACTCTGCACACATGAATACATCAGAGTTAGACTTTTTTTATGCCTACGGAGGAGATATGAATTTGGTTTCGGACTGAAGGCCCAGGTACCAAATGCACGGCCCGCCACTGTACTATAGAATATACTATTCAACACAATGGTTTCTAGGTCAGACTTCTTGAGATCTTTAGTGTTTCCATGTGCAACAACCAGCCACAACAGTAAAAAAGGGGGTCACGAGGGTAAGTTCTGACGGTTCGAACTATGAATCAGCAAGTCTAAATGTTAAGAGAGTCATATTCTTTATGTTGTTTTAAAAGGGTACCTTTTGGACCAAGACTCCAAGCAGGAACTCTGGCAAAAAATAAGAATGCTACAAGATAACACAGACTTGAGTGCACTTTAGGATATAAAGTATCCCACCATTCTACAAACCTGCCTGATAGTAATACCATCAAAACATCCTATTCTATTATAATGTCCATGAACTCCCCAGATTCTGACCATTACCTAAGGGTACACCAGATACCATTCAGTAACATGAACTCCATTCTTTAAGGTTGGCATATTAAATTATGCATGTTGAGCAGCAGGTTGGGCGGCATGGTGACGCAGCATGTAGCGTCCTCACAGCTTCTTTGTTTGCAGTTTGATCCCGAGATCTCTATGTTCTTCCCAAGTCCACATGGATTTCCTGCTCACAATTTGCCCCAAGGTGTGAATTTGTCTGTGTTTGATGGATTGGTGTCTAATCCAGGGTATATTCCCACCTGCACTTAGTGTTTCTGACCCTGAATAGCATAATGAATGACAATGAATCAGTGGATCTTTGAATGTCTCAATATACTGGCTGTAGAATGACTAGTTAATAATACACAAAATAGGAAATATATAACGTTTCACTCACACAGAACACATTTGGGTTGGTAAAGATTCATTGGACCAGTGGTTAACGTTTTGTTCTTTTCTGTGCTAAAGGTTGAGAGTTCAAGGAGCAGCATTGTGCCAAACTAATGTTTTATATATTCAATAAATGTTTTATAGAAAATTACCCTGCTGTCTATTCCCTATTATGTCCATAGAGCCGTCCTTTTTGGCAGACCCTATTTACTAAAAGAGTCCATTTGGAAAATCTGTACACATCCTACATTTACATTACACTTTGCCTTCAATTATTACTTCCTATAAAGACATGCTATGAAAAAAAACTCTGAACTTTTTAACCACATCAGGAAGCACTTAGGGTGTAAATCAATTAATCCATTTAGATGATTATTAATGGAACATGCTCACCATTTACACCTTTGAATCAAATTAAACCCTTCAATCATTAAAACCTCCTACATTTCAATATTAACACACGCAAGCATACAAAATATTACAACAAACTGTTAACAAAACCTCCAGCAAGCAAACCAAAGCCTTTAAATGGTTTTGCGTATTTTTATTTTTTTTTACAATGTAGTTATTTACTGTGGCCAAGTGATGCAGATCTTATCTACGGAGCTTATCCTGTATATATTAGATGTATAAGTGATACAAGAATGGTGAGATAAAAAGCTCGTCGGTGCAAGCCGATAGATAGGAACCTTTTAGGATGAATTAAGGCCACAGTTGTTATTGTATCGCATTGTAACCTGAGTCACTATGCAATGGATTTAACATTTTATCATCCTTAGTTACCGCCTGGTCATGGTAACTAGGTCAAAATTGGTTTTGTACAGAATTTTGTGTAATAGGACCAAGTAGGTTCATTAGAAAATGTTCTTGAACTGAAAAGTGTCTTGAACCTGAGTAATAAATACAGTATATTCATTTACTGTATATGTTAAAACCAAGCATCATCATCGGCAAAATATCCCTGGTTCTTTTGTAACCAAGGCCCTGATCTTATTGATTACTATTTTACATAGATCAAAGACAGCAAAGGAAAAAAATATATAATGCATTATTTATGAGCTTGTCACCATAGTCATGGGTGTTGAAAAGATCAGAGCTGACTTAGCGGCCCGCTAACGAAAAATGTCTTGTAAGCAAATCTTCAGAGATGCATGAATTAAAAATGGACACAGCAGTGCACTGTTCAACCACCATTACAATAATTTTTTGTTACTTTGGCTAACACTGACTGACGGAATTTGTGGAGAAAGTTGGACTTAACTGGCTAAAACAAAATGATAAATATTCTCTGCCTTTACCATGCTTTGGCAAATCAAATTTTCTACAAAGATTACCTGAGGAAATCAGTCAGTGTGACAAAAAATGGCTTGTTGCTGGCTTGCTAAACATGTTTTCCCTCAAATCACTAGCTATGCAATATATAAAAAAAAAAAACAGGGCTATATCTTATTGATTTATTTCATAATTGATCTAAATAGAGAGTGAATATGTACATTTTTAATGCTAAATGATAAATGGGTCATTTTTCTAGTAATTAAGTCTACATCGACATTGCATCTAGTAATATGTCAATTCAAAAGTCAGGTTGATGTTCCTTCTCAAACGAAATGCCATAAACCAGTAATTTTTACCTCAGAAAACAATCCTATCAAGACTGACTTGCATTTTTAGAGTGAATACTAGTTTTCCTTTGGAATATTGAACCGATATATACTGTGATAGAGAGTATTCATGTTTATTGATTTCTTTATGTCATTTGTTAAATTCAATGCAAATAGTTGCTTTTAGGCAGTCATAGAAAACATAAACATATACAAAATTCTGTGTTTGGACAACGCAGCAATGCTAAATTGCGACAATGAAACGTTAACCAACGTGTCTATATTCATAATTCTTGGTGGAACAGTGTGCGTTATATACATAAAATACGTAAATATATAAAACTATAAAGCTCTGTTCGATTGTTTGCCTTCGTTTTTGAAACGCCAGTCAAGCTAGGTAGCTATAGGTGTCGCTTCATTTCTCAGCTAGCGGCTAGCAGCATTTATGCCCAAAACGGCAGACAAAAAATGCTAATGTTCCCCTGATTCCAGAAAAGACTTTTAACCACTGGCTACTGCTGAAGATGGTTATCCATTAACAGTTTAAAGATCCATGAAGTTCCTGACCTGAGTTACACCTAAGAACAATGAAGATGGATTTGAACTTCAATTAACATAATCTGCTACAATGGCTTATAACTACAATTACCATGAACAGTTTTTGCATTCAAGTGTCCATCATTTAACACCTCAACAATGATGGAATTATAATGAATGGACAGTTGAGGTGTCACCCTTTTGAGTCTGGTTCCTCCCAAGGTTTCTCCACCATCTCAGATTGATAAACCTAGACTGATTTATTGATTTATATTCGTAATCTATTATATTTGTGTACAGCTGCTTTGGGACAATTTACATTGTTCTGATCGGAAGGTCAGGGATTCAAGCCCTGGTATCAGCAAGCTGCCACTCTTGGGCCCTTAAGCAAGGCCCTTAACACTCTGTGCTCCAGGGGCGCCATATTGTGGCTTATCCTGCGCTCTGAGCCCAGGTTCTGAACAAACTGGGATTTGTGAAGAATTTCACTGTGTTGTAAGGTATATGTGACAAATAAAGTCTATTCTATTCTATTCTATTCTATTCTAAAAAACACTATACAATTAAAATGTATTTAAAGTACTTGTGCTATGACATGAAAATGAAAAGATTTTCGATTCAAAAGTCAGGAAGCAAAGAAAAACTATTTCCTACCTTCCGGGGTTAATTTTACAGCTAAGGAAAAATATTAAAAAATATATATCAAGCTCATATGCTAGCAAATAAACTTGGCTTACATGATCCATCTATAGTATCGGATTAAATCTTTAATAATTATAGATTATCCATAAGTTTTCTTACATTCAAAGTGATTTTTGCAAAAAAGGAATCATTCATATATTGTTTAACATTTCTAGCCCAGAGTGTTTACAGAATGGTGCAAAAAACAAGAGAGTGGTAGTTTTGTAAGTAGTAGAGACTTCCATGGCTGGTTGTGGTATCTCAAATACCCACTCTTTACATCCGTGTCGTGCAAAAAAACGCTCAACCTGGCCTGATTAGATTGTTATTTAATTCCTGCCACACAAGAAAAGTAATAGAAAACTATATAATAATAGAAATGTAAGGATATCAATCTATTATCAATCTTTTCTATGTTATATTATAATACTGGTTGTCAGGGGTGCACAAACTTTTGATCATACTGACCTCAAAACTCTATTCTTATTCCAAACAATAAAATTCAGGGCATTTCGAAAAACCGATTCAGGATTTCAGTGTGTCAGGATTGCAGTGTGAACGGAAACGGGGTGGGGGTGTGGTCATGATTTGTTTACCCCTCCCACTTTAAAGAGCAGGCAGGTGTATGGCCGCTAAAGAGGAGGGGGAAATGGGCGGAGCCACCGAGCAGCCTCTTCAAAAGGCTTTCACGAGTGCGCGCACGGCGCGCCAACGGGCCAGGTGTAGTTGTAATCCGCGAGCGCTCGAGCCGCGCAGCAACAAAAGCATCGCGCGCCGTACGGGTGTCTGGTGCATGCATGCACGCGGAGGCACAAATGCAGACAATATAACAAAGGGAAGAAAGAAAACACACGCACCAGGAGGATGCGCGCTGGCATGTCAGGTCGTGCATGGAGCTCGATCTGGTGAAAGAGTGCCCCTGGGAGAACACACAAACAGACAACGATGTCGGAGCAGGTAAGACACACACACACACACACACAAAATCGGGTTTGCATTGAATACACACACCCTGAAACTCCATTCAGGAATAAATGCAATTGCACGAGACTCAAATCTCTGCAACATTTATGCAATTATAGATGTAGAAAAAAATGCACCATGTCAAGGTATGCACACTTCCTTTAAAAAATGTATTTCATACCTCTCCATCATCATCATCATCATCATCATCATCATCATCAATTGCATGCTTTTGTGTTAGTTTTAGATTCTTATTCTAGCTTGACAGGAATTCAAATCTTGATCTAATCAGCTAATCTTGATCTTCTCACCATGGTTGTATAGTGTTCATTTGAGGTACACTAGTCAACCCCAAAGCAGCCACGTTCATCTGGAGTGGTTTGGACACTTTCCTTTTGACAGCTCTCATCCACATCTGGTTGTTTTTCCAGCAAAGTACTGTGTTTTTTTTTTTTTTTTATGTTTGTTTGTTTGTTTTGCACACCTTTTTTTCTTTTTCATTTCTTTTTGTACTTAACTTAAATGTAGTTGGTGGGGGGATCCAAGATAAACTTAATTAAAGCCACCAGATTGAATGCAATTAATTTTTACCCTTTTAATCAAGCAAATTTACCAAAATGTTCTCCCAGTCCCTAATTTTCATAGCTAGTCCCTTTGCAAACCCAATATGGGTGGCAGTGAATACTTGACATTCCTGTCAGTCTATAGTTTATACACACTATACTCCAAGGACCACCCTAAAATCCTGAGGGCAGAGCTTTAGAAACCATGGGCTGAAGGTTTTTTTAATTTATTTCATATTTGTTAAACCTGAAAGGTCTCAACAAAGGAAGCAGTGGAGGTAGGAAAGTGTACTGGTTTGTTAAATATTTTGGACGTACCTCCTGTGTAATCCTGTGGGCGGCATTTTTTGAACGTGAGCTAAAATCTTTAACGTACCCCAGGGTTAGAGGCCGAATTGCAGCTTTGACAGAACAGACTGACTTTGTCTCAACATCCGCATTAGAATAGACTGAGATGAATTCATTAGTCGACTTTGTGTCAACATCCGCCTTAGAATAGACCGAGATGAATTCATTAGCCTATTACAATTTGTTTAATTGAGTTCATATTTGTGTGTGTGTTGTTGTGTGGTGGTAGTTGATTGGCCTAACTCCGTTCTCAGCAAACACAAACACAGCACCAAGGTTTTAATTATTGCTGTATTAATATTAATGCCAGGGGGTGACATTGTTGCGCAGGACCTGATAATTGTCCAAAGGTTTAAAAAAAGGGCCAGTTGCCTACGGGGTAGCCTGGTTCATACATATAGATTTCTGCCTGCTGGAGCTTGTGTCCATCTTAAGGCACATGCAGCGTTTTGACCTACTTCCATGTAACGCACACAGCTCATCAAATCCAAACAAGGAGAGAGGGTCAGATCGATTTTTAGATTCTCGGGTTTGCCAGTCGCTAGCAAATTTCCCTAAAAACGAATATAGAAATAATGCCTGGTGAAGGTATGCAAGGAAATCCAAAGCTTAAGGGGGCAAGATTTTGGATATCTGCTTGGAAGGTTGTGAGTTCGAATTAAGGCACTGCAAAGACTTGAGCAAGAGCACAGAGGGTTAAGCACCTTGTTTAGTGGCCCTAATGGTGGCAGTTTGGCTTGAACCCCCAACCTTCTGATCAGTAACCCAGAACCTTAACCACTGAGCTACCATCTTCCCCCCCCAACTGCTCAAGTGAATCAATGGTATAATTTTAGAAGTCACCTGGAGAAATGACCCCCACACTCCCTATGAATATATTGTCTTGCAAAAGCTTTACGTTCTTGTGCTGTTTCTCAGGTATACGGCTTGACTTTATCCGCTGCGCCCCCACTGCGCCGAGGGAGCACCCCACTCCCGATCAAGCACTTGCTAAGGCGGGAGGAAGCGGTCACCGAAGATTACGATTGGACGCCGGGGCTTGATGAGCCTTCCACTCTGTCACTCGGCACCAGCGATGCTCAGGACACGCCGCTTCTTCTTAAGGCCCCAGAGCAGAAGTACCGCGGGCCTCTGCGGATTGTCCTGTTGGGGCAGAACGGAGTGGGCAAATCGTCTCTGGCCCTCTCTCTGGCCGGTCTATCAGACAGATCGCTTTCAGTAGACTCGGATACGCAAGCGAGCGGTAAAAAAACTACCTTCCTCGGTCCTTTGGTCCTTCTACCCAGCTTGTTGTTCCCAGCAGTTTACTCAATAGGAGCTTCACTTAGATGGAAAGTTAATCATAAATATATAGGTACAGCACCTATGAAGGTCAAAAGGTGCACTATTTATAAGCAGCTTGACCAGATTCTTGGGAATAGTGATTGCTTAACTTGACCAATGATATTTTGGGCCATTGTTTTACACCTGCCAATTGGCTAATTCTCGAATCTGATTGGTAAGAAGGTTCGTTTTCTATAGGAGCAGCGGGTATTTATAAATGTTTGACTATAATTTAACAAATAGGCACATGCACTATATGGAAAAAGTATTGGGACACCAGACTTTTCCAACCATACATGAGCCATCCCCAGTTTTCTACCACAAAGTTGGAACCACACAATTGTATAGGAGGGCTTTGGATGCACTAGCTTAAAATTTTCTTCTCACTTGAACTAGGAGACCCAAACCTGTTCTAGCATGACGATCTCAAACTCCTGTGCACAAAGCTGGCTCCATGAAGATATGGTTTGCGAAGGTTGGATTGGAAGATCTTGAATAGCCTGCTCTGGTGCTCTGACCTCAGACCTATTAAAGACCTTTGGGATTATTTGGAACATTGACTGCACCCCAAACTTCCTTAGCCTGTACTTGAATTTACTAACACCCTTGTAGCTGAATGAGCACAAATCTCCACAAAATCAAGTGGAACCTCTTTCCAGAGGAGTGGATGATCTTTTAAGAGCAAACAGGGACTAAATTTAAAACATCATACAACAATTTAAATATATATAATATCTATTAGTATATATTTGTGATGTGGTTCCTCAAACAAGACTAACGACAGTCTGTAAACATTACATTTTACGTTAAATTCATTCGCTTGGTTGTTTCTTGATTTCGAACCAAACCCCACAGCTGTTGTACGCGTTAACGCACACACACGTACACACGTGCAACGGAAATAGAAAAATGAGGCAGTGAAAGGATCTCAGAAGCCAGCGGCATTCATCTCATCACGGAGTCTTTCATCCGTCTCATGCGTTTAACCAGTTTAGAGACAACCAAGGTTTTTTTGTTTTTCGAAATGGCAGCAGAATTCATTAGCTTTTTGGGGGGGGGGAAATTGTTAACGTTTGTAAATCCATTCTGTTACGTTTCTGTTGCTATTGCTATGTTGTATGCAAAACGAAGCAACACGCACCAATTTCTTTCAACATCCCATTCCACATTTAGTCCCCATTTACCGTTTGAATCTCCACTCTTCCGCGAAGATGTTCTATCAGATTTAGGTGTGTGCTTTTGGAGATTTGAGAGATTTCCTCCAGACACAAGGGTGTTAGTAAAGTCAGGTGCTGATGTAGGTCAGGTCAGAAGGCCTGGGGTGCACTCGATGCTCAAAGTCATCCAAAAGCTGTTGGGGTCCGAGCTCTATAGTAGGAGATCTTCCACTCCAACCCACATAAAGGAGCAGGTTTGAATCTCCTAGTCCAAGTGAAGGAAAAATTTCAAGCGACCACATCCAAAGACGTCCTATACAATTGTGTGCCTCAAACTTTGTGGTAACAGTTTATTTATTTATATACGTATTTGCTGATATGGTTTATATTTATTAAAAAAAAAAAAAATATTTTCACTTTACATGGCATAAAATTTCAATAATTAATTTTTTTTTTTTAACTTTTTTAAAATTCATTGTAACTAGAAATGGATAAAATATCAATTTTAATGTAGTTGATTAGGGGTGAATAGGTAAAATAAATAAACAATAAAATATGAATAACTTTTTATTTTTTTTTTATTTTTTTTTTTAAAATAATTATCTATGGTTACACAAGCTTTATTTATGAATTTATTTTTAAATTGCCATAAAATGTTTTTATTTATTCTTTTTGTAGATGAGGGATATCTTCGACGGGTGACTATAGATGATGAGGATAGCTCAATCTTGGTGTATGACAACTGGAAGCAGGTGAGTCATACACACTGCTTTACAATAATATTGGCACCCTTGGTAGATATGAGCAAAGGATTTAAATTGTCTTGTTTTTTTGTTTTTTTTTTAATAGCTCTGATCAATATATACGGGTCACAATTATTGGCGTCCTTTGAGTCAGGATTTTTGCTTACCTCAGTTTGCCAAGAGCGCTGCTTCCAGTCTTCTTCTGTGATATAATGCAAAAGATATTGCAATAGATCTGCATTCTGAGTATACCAAATCTCTTTAGATCCTCCAAATTCTGAGGCTCCCAATGTTTTCTATTTTCTTTGGAGTTCAAGTCATAATTGTCTGGCTAGACGGTCAGGGCGAAGAGGCGATCCAAACCTGTCCCCTGTGCACAAAGTGACCTCCACAAAGATATGGTTTATATGGATTGGAGTGGAATATCTCCTGTGGAGTGGAGTTTTGACCTCAACCCTACTGACCACCTTCGGTTTGATATGGAACGATGATAGCACCCCAGGCTAACGCCCTTGTGGCTAAATGAGTGGAACGAAACATAGTGGAACACCTTTCTAAAAGAGTGGATGTTAACAGAAAATGGGGATTAAGTAAGGCACGTACAGACGCTCCCCACTTTACGAACGTTCGCGGATACGAACAAACCCGTCCTCAAAATAAACATTTTTTGAAATCGGAAAAATTCGAAACGGAAAAGAGCTAAAGCTAGCTAGTCGTCGACCGTAACAAGTCTACACGATGCGCACTGGACTCGGGCGAATTATTTTTTTTATTATTAATTTTTATATCATTTTTATTACTTACTACAAATAATTGTATACAGTATTTCAGTTTGTTTTAGTATATTTTATTGTTTATTTGATAGCATTTATAGCTCTTAAATCATTAAGAGATATGTGTAGTCAATAACGAAAACAGTAACAACTTACGAACAAATTCACGGTCGTTCGGAACGGAACTCGTTCGTAAAGTGGGGAGCGTCTGTACCTCTTGTGGTCGGGCATCCACAAACTTTTATCCAGAGAAAATCCTTATCACGCTCTGTTTTGTGTATTACAGCGACGCTGCTTGCGTTGCGCTCATTGACACATGTTTATTCAACGCTGCCACTCCAATATTCATGTGGAGCAGACAGACCGAACGGCATGTGCGAGGAAATAGCAAACACAGATGCCAAAAGACTCTCAAGCAGATACTTTGAAATGTTTCAAACCAGTTTGTCCCAAAACAAAGAGGTTTTTAAGCTTGAAATGTTTCTTTTGTAATGCAAAGCCTACTGTTCACTATATCCCCAGGCTTTTTTTTTTTTTCTCCTTTTTTTTTTAAAAACAAACTTTTCTTTTCCGCATCCAATTTAGTTCCACTTATGTTACAGAAAAAGCCGAGAGCCATTACTTTTTTACATAACTTTATTTATTTATTTTTTTTTTTTTGTCTATGCGTAATCAGGAAGGATCCTACACGAGCCAAAGACAACTAATTACATGACTGTACAACAAGAGTCCTGCCTTTCATGGTTTAAAAGCTCGCGAGCAATCCTGTGTCTAGGCAGCCGTGTTTAATCAAAACCTTCACTTTCGCATAATTGTGTAACGATCACGATCGTTTTCCCAAACACAGGTGTTTGCCTATACATCTGGTACTGTTTAGTCTACATAAACCTTTTGTTACTCTCCATATTGATTTGTCGTTGTCCAAACTGAAATTAAATCTCGGAGATGTTTAGTAGATCCAACGCGATCTACGATGTCCAGCCTTGTAACTAAATAAAAAATGTTTACTAGGAAACAATCAAACAACTGTTACTATAGAAACGAACACATCGAGTGTGTTCGCAGTGAATTGCCTTGCTGATGGCGCTTCCGTAGAAAACGAATCCACACGTTCTGACCAATCACGATCAAGAACTTGTGGTATTAATGCAAATAATGCTTTGGTTTCAACACGGTTGATCGTAGTGTCTTTGATGTAGGCCATGGATCAGAAAATGCTATGTGTGTGTTTTGTTTTTTTGTTTTTTTTGTGTTGCCTCTAGAGAAGATGAGGCCACGTTTTAAACCGATTACCCACAAGCTGACGGATGAGGCCATAAATAATTGCTGTCTTAGCAGCGTATTAAGGAATAACCTCATTACCTGAACCTGTGTGTTCCTGAAGAAATCACCACATTGCTAAGCTGTGGTAATTAATTATTTGTGTAGAACTCCCAGCTTTGTCTTCTGAGCATGGGGCAGCATGAAACTCCTCGCTAACGTTAACTCGTGTTTGGACCAACAGAGGTTTTGGGGGCGGAGCTTTGTGTACATGGGTGGAAATGGGGCCAGGCTCAATAAGTAAAAAAAAAAATTTATTCACCACGCCTATTAGCTAATTAACCTTTAAAATAAAGAAATGTGTATTGTTTTAGCTTGTGAAATTGCAAACGGTGACAGTACAGTCTTTGTCCATTGCATTTTTCATTGTTTGAAAATGATGGAAAAATGGAAAAATAATTTCGCTCAAAGTTTTTACTTATTTAAAATTGGCTTTAATTATAGTTTCATTCCATCTTTTTTTTTTCATACCAATTCATTTGCATACAATCATTAAGCATATTTCAAATTGAATATAAATAACTGTAAATATCCAGGTTGGGAACATGTCATTTTCAATTCCATTTCAAATAACCTCAAATGACTTGCGTTAGGTCTATAAATATAAAAAGAGTAAATATATTGACAGTTTCTTGCCATCTTTTTTTTTTACTTCGAGTTATTTGGGTTTGTATTTTGAGCTTGAATTCGGCGATTTTTCCATCAGTAGATTGGATGAGGGAAATCCACTTCCATCCAGGAAATTTGTACTTTTTTTTGGAGCCACATCTAAAACATGGTATAGAAAAATGCCATCGTCTGACTACATGAAAAGCCTACACATTGATTCTAACTATAGATTTCAGCGCAATGTTGACTCGAACACACAGTCCAATTACTTTCAGATTGAACCGTGTTATGCAAATCCTGATTGCTTAAAGCAGCCTAAATAAGCATGCACCCAGTGCGTCCTGTCATCACTCCCACGGAGTTCATTTTGTTTCCAGTGACTCGAAACGCAAACCGATTAGGGACCCTGATTTGTTTTCTTTGTTGATGATCTTACTGAAGTGTTTGGTTAACCGACAGCCATCCGAATCCACGTATAATCGGTATGTATGCAGGAAAGCACGCGCAAAATCGGCCGTCACGCTATGCTTAATACACGAGCACTCGTGCACATGCAGATGTTTGCATCGCGCTCTCTCGCCACGCATACGCCGCATGCTAGATGCACTTGTGCTTCTACACGCAAACCCCCGAACGTGCGCACACTGCCTGGAGTAGACTTTGCTTTGGGCCTCCTGGAGGCTTGAAAGGAGCCTGACAGCAGGTAGTAGGTAGCAGCGGAATGGTTTTAATAAGTCATCCAGGTTTCCAAAAATAGACAGCGTGTCCTTACACGTGTTCGAGAGCAGTCCCGTCCCTGCTGTCAGCCAGTGGTACTGGGCTAACGAATTCACTCTATTATTCAGAAGCAGCCTGGGTGCGGAAACCGAACTCCAAGCGGATAACTGCGGCACCTTACCCAGGAATTGTCCTAAAAATGGCAGATTTGCTAGAGGTGTAAAGGGAAAGATTCATTTTGGACATTAAGTGGGTCAAAAAAATAAATAAAAATACTCCTTGTTAATATTTGGAACATTGGTTTTTAGATACACTTGGGTTAATACATTTAATTATTATTACATACAAGACCTAGACAAGGTCTTTCCTTTAAGTATAGCCATATTGGAAGCCATATAGCAAGCAAAGTATGTTGTTTGGGCTATGTTTGAATTTTCTTCTATTTCTCTTCACTCATTGTTCTTTTTTTGGAACTCGTCTTCATGGTTGTCATGTCTTTTTGCCGCCTTCTTACTCCTTGAGATTTTATGAGGCAGAATCCTTGTGTCCTCATTTGGTTGACACCGAACCTCCATTCATTATAATTACATCATTGTCGAGATTATACTTGTGTGCAGAACTGTTGATTCATTTGTAGCCCTAAGACATTAATTCCAGTCCAAATCCATCTTCATGCTTCTTAGGTCTAACCTTCTGTTCATCTGGAGCCATCCACCTCAGTAGTAATCTGTTTCTGACTGAAAAACTACACTCCGGAAGATCTCAGGGGTTATGTTACATGTGAACCTTGTACAATACTGTAGGTTAACAAGCTAAATGTATGATATGTCCACGTCTGCTCTGACTGAAACCGAAAACCAGACGTAACTGTATGCAGAAAGTGGTGTGTAGCCACAACATTGTGCTTTGTTTACCACTCTAAACTCAGCCCAGACAAAACGATGACTACGCAGTAAAAGGACAGGTGTTTGAGAAGTGTGTGTGTGTACACTGCTCTAAAAACATTGCGCTGTAAAACTGCCACACTATGTTGCTGACATTGCGTTTCGTTTTTGCATCTTGTCATTGTGAGGAAATGCCAGTGTTTCAAATATTTCTTACTAAAGTTCCATAGAAACGAATGGAGAGATTTGGCAACAGAGTGGAACGTGACAGGAACCAATTTACTCGACGTATATTTACAATTACATTCACGCCATTTAGCAGACGCCCTCGGCCAGAGCGACGTCCGAAAGTGCTTCGAGTTTTTAGCATTGAATCGATCTACGCTGGTTCGCCTGATTTACAGACTTGAGACAAATCAGCCTACAACCCTGTAGAGTTTTTAATTTTTTTATTTATTTATTCATTTTTTTTATAAAGACAAAGCAGACCTGGACAAGTGTTAGTGTTTCGGGTGGCTTGAAGATGGCCATTGACTCAGCTGTTCTGACATCTAGGGGAAGTTTATTCCACCACTTTGCTGCCAGAACAGAGAAGAGCCTTAAGGTATATTAACCCCTTACCCTGAGAGAAGGTGGTACCAGTCGAGTAGTGCTGGAGGATCTCAGGCAGTGTGGTGCAGTGCGAGGAGTAATAAGGTCTCTGAGGTAAGAGGGTGCTGGTCCATTTTTGGCCTTCATCAGTGTTTTGAATCTGATTGGTGCAGCTACCGGAAGCCAGTAATGGGGAGCAGCAGCAGTGGGGTGGTGTGGGAGAACTTGGACTTGTTGAAAACCAGTCTTGCAGCTGCATTTTGGATCATTTGCAGTGGGCGAATAGCGTTTAGGGGAACACCTGCCAGCAGAGAGCTTGCAGTAGTCCAGTCGGCGAAATGACGAGAATGAAGAGAACAAGCACAAGCACCTGAGCAGCCTGTGTGGACTAAAATGGTGAATCCTTCTGACACAAATTTATACTTTATGGACATGCGTTGGGACACCTGACTTTTCTTCCGGCAGTTAGTGGTTCTTTAGCATTAGCAAAACATATTTTCCTTCTTCCTTGAACTAGGAGACCTAAACGTGTTCCAGAACGACAATGCCCCTGTGTGTCTCCAACATGGGTTGGAGTGGAAGATCTTGAGTGGCCTTCTATAGAGCTCAGACCTCAACCATTCAACTGAATGAATGCCTTAAACGATTTAAGTCGCACTTGCTAATGAACTCTACTCCAATTTTGAAAAAAATTAGGTAGTATTAGTCTGGATTGTAATAGACATTGGACATTTCTTACAAACCACTGGAAGTTTTCCATTAGCCACTGCACCCGGTGAACTGATTTTAGCAGATCATTAGCATATAGTGCTGTACTCTCCATCTCTCCTTTATTTTCCATCTTGGCTTATGCTGAGGTTGAAGTTTTTGTTCATGCATGTTTAAAATAAATACCTGCACTTATATCCACTTCCTCTTTATGACCGTTAGCTAGCAGAAGACCATCAACCTTTTCCAACTGTGTCTGGGACCTGAAGGTGAACACCACACTTGAATTTAGGAAATGAGAGGAAATCCCTAAGACAACCCCTTGCTTATACCACAGTGCACAAATATTTCCTGATTCTGACCGACACTGATTAGCAAGGAACAGTTTATTTAGCTTGATATCAATAAATCTCACGGTTGTTGCGCTTCAGTGGACGTCCGAAGGACTAGCCACAGCCGTGCACTTCGTTTCCGAAAGATGAATTGTGCGCGACTGAGTGGTGGCGTGTATTTCTTTTTGTTTACGGCTCCTCGTTTGCGAAACCATAGTGGGTTGGCGATCTCCGAACGCTTTAACACCCTGTCAGTGCGAGAAAAAACGGAGGTGCTCTTAAAATGTCAGCGTGGTTTTCCGCGTCTCGTTTTCGTTTGGCTAGAAGGAAAGTGTTGTATGTTGGCAGAGACGTGTGTTTTACACTTGGACAGGGGTGTTTTATTTTGTGGGTGTGCGCACAAGCGTGGCTTGGAAAGAGTGTTTAGCGAGTTCCGCGTTAAAGATTCATGACCCCCCCCCCCCCCCTTGTAATGCATCAGCAACTTTTAAGAACATTGTGTGCGTGTGTGAGATACCCTGGTGTCCATAACAGAATTAAGGAGGTATGAAGCAGTGCAGTAAGGAGCTCTACTTTTCATTTTTTTCACACTCAAAGAAATTCTCATAAGGAAAGAACCCCCAAAACAACAACACAAAAAAAAAAATCAATAAAGCAGAATTAATGCACAGGCTCATCAAAAATCGTCTTTCTCAAACATGGCCGAATACCGAGTGAGCATCCCACTCGTTTGCTTCCTCTTTGTTGTTTGAGACTCCAGGCTCCTTCCTAAAGCCAAAGTTTGACAACTCCGCAAAGGGAAGTATGATTGCGCTTGGGTTTTCATCCTGACACAACTCCTGGAAAGGGGTGGGGCTTAACAGCACTTTACTCTTATTGGTTAGTGAGAGTTGAAGGAAGTAAAGACTTCGTTGGTGCAAACTTTGGAGAACTTTCACTACAAACTTTCTAGAGAACGGCATCCAAAATTTTCCTAAAACTACTGCCAGGTTGAGGAACTGTCCATCCAAATCTCCCTAGCCAATGAGACTAACTTGCTGTTAAGCCCCGCCTAGCCTGCGAGAGGATCGTGCCAGGATGGCAAACCTTTGGAGTGAAAAGGAAGCTGCGAACAAAAAATGTTTATTTCATCATGTTCTTGACAGAGTTTGAGACACCAAGCTCATAGTTTTCAATTTCAGATCGCCTTTCTTCTTTGTTATTAAATGTTTTCGTTTACGTTTTAGCACAAATGTAATTCCATAGACACTTGTCGATTGGGGAGATCTTAAGTCCCACAAAGCCTTGATTTGCTGAGTTTTCTATGGTTTGGCTCTTGACCATTTACCACAACCTTTATCCTGAATTCGCTGATGGCGGTTTGTAAGTTGGAAAGGTTTCACAGCACATATATATGAGAATATGTCTTGCGATTCAAGCGCTTCATCACAAATACAAATCCAGAATTCGTGTACACGACGGTGGAATACTAATTTCTGTCCTACTTTTTTATGCCTTACGTGCGTCGTCTTAAAGAAGTAATTGCCGTTGCAAATGGTTCGGAGACCCGGCAAAGCTGCACGCCAGCTCAGATTAGCCCTCTCGGCTATCGATCAATACACTCGTAGCCTATCGCATGGAAAATCTATGCACTGTGTAATTGCAATAAAAGGTTCAGGCGTACAAGATGAAAATGAACTTAGCGTCACAAATAATTGATTCGAGCTGCTATTGTTTACTTAGCGCAACCGACTCTCTTGAAGCATCAAGATTAGCAAGAGATAAGGGGCCTGGTTTGCTAATTTGGCAAGAAGGGAAAGAGGACCTTGTAGGTGTTCAAGTAACAAGGAAGGATGCAACTGGATTTTAATGGAAGCGTGACATTGATTACAGAACCGTTTTTACCCGATTATAAGCAGGAGGAGTTTGAATGATTACATTTGAGTTTAAGAATGATTTTAAGTCTGGGCCTCTAAAAGTAGGGATGGTAAGATAAAAAAATTAATTGTGTCCATTGGAAACATGATTTTAGATACGATTTATTCATATATATAAATATTAGTAGATACGCTACAATTTCATTATTTAGAAAGTGACCAATAATTTCTGAGAGTCGCATAGAATACAGATTAACATGGCAGAGGTAGAGCCGCGTCTTTCTGGAGACCGAACAGTAAAACATCTGGTTTTGTTTATTTTTTCTTCCTTTTTTTTTTCTCACTACAAAGGCCTGTTTGTGAAGTGGCCATGCGTTAGAAGTCGAAAGGCGGTCGTTCTTTGAACCAAAGAAATAAACTCTGTACCATGTTCAATTGCAGAGCATCATATTTATTCACATTGTGTTGGATCGAAATTTAATGTATGGCATCGTTGGCTATGCATAGAGATAGCGAATTCTTCCTCAGGGAGTCTCCAACCCCCTTTCTGGCTTGTTCATTTGGGCTTTAAATCTACATCCGGATTCCTGTAAAGCGGCTTTGTGTGCTTTTGAGAACACAATACTACGGCAATCGAGTTAAATATGAATTGGTGTTTCTAATCTTATGCCCAGGAAAATGGAATTTTTTTGTGTGTGTGAGAGATGCTTGTGATTAGAGTGCATTAAGCAATGTTTCAGTGTTTATGCGCGAATATTACAAGACGCTGAGCTTTATTTGAATGTGTGCTCATTTTCCAAAGCTGTGACTGTATTTATGACTCTCAAAGCTGTGTGTGTGTGTGTGTGTGTGTGTGTGTGTGTGTGTGTGTGTGTGT
>JAAIIK010000082.1:718467-745898 GCA_014706435.1 Silurus glanis
CTCTTCTCTTCTCTTCTCTTCTCTTCTCTTCATTCCCCTGCAATGCAGACTTTCACTACCACACTGCGAATTGAACTGAAACTCCTCCCACAAATGTTATAGGTTTAAAACACATTTTTGGAGCCCTATTGTAATAAATTTAGTGGTAGTCCAGTTTGAGAATTTAAAAGCGCTATGGTCTAATATTTTTTTGAATATTTCTAGTCCGACCTTACAAGCTAGATGCTTTAGAGCCTCCGAGTAAGTACTACATACGGAAACGAAGTTATTTTAGTTTTTAAAGCTTGCCCAGTCTATTTTGCATTACAGCCCATTTAACCAGGCCAATAAACGTGCCTCGATTCCAAAATCGGTTCTTCTATCGCGCAAAGTGGCGGACCCCTCTCGATGTGTAGCAGTAGCTCACGACAGAAGCTAATACGGGGTGTGTTTTTTTCCCATCTTCTCTGGCTTGCTCGTTCAAGATCTAGATCTATATCCGGATTCCTGCGAAGCTACTTTGTGACAGAGCTATTTAAATAAAAATGGATCATGAAAATTGTGGCCTGTCTGACGAAGTACTAAGGACTTGGGGATGAGAAATTATTAAAGCCTTTGAGCTAAGAGGAGTGTCAAAGTTAATATTCATCAAAGCAATCTCTTTTTCTCTCTCTCTCTCTCTCTTTCTCAGGCGCACTCTCAATAACCGAACCGCACGCATGCGTTAATAAGAAATTCATGAGAAAAATTGGCGGATGGAATATTCAGCCCAGCTATCTTAATTCTTTTCTCGAACAAATACAAGCCTTCCCGAAGCACAATGGCATTTCAGAGTGAAAGGTTCCTGTAGGCTTTTATTCATTCCGAACTGCTACTTTTTATTAGGAACCCAGTATTGAATAGGACCCCCTTTTCTGAAAGTCTGAAAGTTGTCGGGTTTCCAAAACTTGGATTCCTTTTAAGATTTAACAGGAGTTAATGTCGGTACAAATGCATAATATAACCTTGGTATAAGGTACAACCTTTTCGTATCGAAGATTTCATATAGCTAGAGTTGATTGGTTGTTCCCAAAGGTGACACCAACCCATTTCTTTAACGAAAATTACATGGGTAGGAGTGACTACCACTATTATTGTGGAGATTCCATGAATTTAAATGTATTTATTATGCCTCCTAATGCTAGATTAGTTTATTACACCGTACAGACAAATGAGCGTTACTTTTAAGGATACCTTTTAAAAGCATTTATTATAGTTATGACTTTTTTTTTAATATTCATTGCTATTGAAATCAAACATTTACTTACTTATGCATATGGGTGGTGGGTAAATCTAACAAATAATCAGGCTTTGTTAATAACTAGAGAACAACTGATCGTACGCCGATAACCGAAACGGATTTTTTTAAATAGATACTGGATAAAAAAAAAAAATCAAATCACAAAAATGTAAAAAACAGTATCATGAAAAATGTGAATCATTAAAATGTGCTAAAGGAAATATACTCATTAATAAATAAAATATAGCGCCCTCCACGCAGCATGGCGTCTCGTATGTACAAACAAACAGCATGTGGTGTCAGTGATTCGCCCCTAGAGGCCACTCTTGTAATGACAGCAGACTGGAACCCGGAAAAACTATCGGAATGGGTTTTTGCTGATAGTTCCAGCAATCAATGATGCCTCAACCTCTATTAATAACTAAGAGAAATTTTAGTTTGAAAGCCAACATGTATTTTTATATACAGATATTATATGAGTAAAAATATATATTTTAAAGTAAATTTTCAAAATATGTCTCTGGCATTCTTCAAAGATCAAAATGGAGGAACAACCAAAGGACTTGTTGTTCTGACAGCAATGAAATGTTCAGTGAACACAAATACTTACATTTAAGAGATGAACTAAGGATTTTGAGAAAATACAGGCTTTTGCAAGCAATCCATTATAGCTTTAGTTTTCAGAAATGCACTCACTGGTTTGCAAATATTAATAACGATTTGAGAAGTGTTCCAAAGCAACTGAGAAACTGTAAAGGGTCCAATGTGTCCCAAGTAACCCAGCTTGAAATGCTGCACAAGGCAAGGTTGGGGCTATGGATTTATTTTTCAGACACAAGGGTTCATCAGGGGAGAAGGCCGTTCCAGTTTTACCTCAGCAAACCTGTCCCCACTGTAGCCAGGGGTGATCTTATAGTGACCTCTCCAAATGGATTTAGTATGGCTGTCCCAATTTGTCCTAAGTAAGCATTCCCCACACCATTACACCCCCACTACCAGCCTGAAATGTTGACAAGGCAGATTAGGGCCATGGATTTATTCTGTTGACCCCAAGGAAAAAGTTTTCCAATCTTGTATCCACTTTTCCTGCCTTGACCCTGGTATTTTCTTCCGCTTTTGAAGCAAATCCATCCAATGGTTTTAAGTGTTGTGCATGCTTTTCTGCTCACCACAGTCATACAGATTATTTGAGGATGAGGATGGGCTCAAGTCTGGTTCCTCCCAAGGTTTCATCTCATGGCTATTTTCCTCACCACCATTGCCTCTGATTTGTTCATTAGATCAAACTGATAGTTTGAGGGATCTTTGAGGCAGATAAGAAGATCCTCCGAATCCAGATTTAGTGACTCGGGCCACAACAAAACACTAAGATAAAATATCAACTTTGAGAACGAAGATATTGACAGATTTACTGATTTTCTTGCTTCCTTGTGCTTTTTTTTTTTTTTTTTCTCTAGAAGCCCATTCCCACGCCATGATGTTCAACTGCGTCTTCCTGGAGCTCTCGGTCTCACTGGATCACGGCACTAATGAGCTCCTGGAGACGGCAGTCAGGGCCGCCCGGGGCCACAGCCTAGGACCTGGCTGGACCGAAGGATCCCCCGGAGGCGGTCGTCGTGAAAGCCTTACCAGCAAGGCCAAACGTTTTCTGTCGGGGCTGGTGCCGCGCTCGCATCATGGCCGCGAGCGTATCCGCGAGCAGGAGCGCCACAGAGGCAGCCGAATGCTTCGGCAGAAATCGCGCTCCTGCCACGACCTCAGTGCGCTGCTGTAGAGGGGAAGGATTCGTTACTGTAGACAGTGCATAGGACTTGTCAGGTCAAATCCAGAAAAAACTGTTATAATGTTTTGTTTTGGCATCAGTTATATGTGGCGGTCTGGGGAAAAAAAAAAAAAAACAACAGTCTGTATTCTGAAAAACCAAAGTTTATTTCTGCTTGTAATATATATTATTATATTAGGACACTTGACTTTTTCCAGCCATATGTAATTATTCACCGAACTGTTTCCACAAAGTTCGAGAAACACAATTGTAGGTATAAAACATCTTTATAATGTGGTAGCGTGAAATATTCCCTTCAATCTTTCCCCTCACTGGGAGTCTCAAACCTGTTCCAGCATGACAGTGTCTCAAAGCCAGCTCCATGAAGGTATCTACATGGCTTGGAGTGAGTGGAAGATCTTGAGTGGCCTTCTATTAAACTTTAACCTCAAGCCCTTTGAATGCCTTTGAGATCCTCAACTCAACTATTTCAGTACCTGACTATATTAAACCCCCCCTTGTGGCTGAATGACCACAAATCTCCACAAACACACTCCAAATGTTGGTGGAACATCTTCCCTAAAGAGTGGAAGGGTAGTATAAGAGCAAATGGGGACTCATTTTGGAATGGGATGTTCACAAAGCACATAGGTCAGTTGTCCATTGTCCACAAACATTTGTGCATAGATTCTACAGTTAGAATCAGAAACCCTGACCCTGCCTGATAAAAAGGCAACAGAAATGATTTTTTTTTTTATTTATCTCAGGTGATGAGAGATGTAGATGATGGCAATAAATAAAGCGAGAACTCGTTCCTGGTTACAAATCAATAGTCCTTAGCTCAAAGATCAGGCTATAACCGCAGAAGTACGTATGCACGATGTCTGTCAGTCGGCTTAGACCGGAAGCTTTAAACGCTTTAAAATGAATTTTTTCCCCATTTCCAATTTTACGAGGCTTTTCGAACGCTATACCTTTCCGTCTCGTTCGAGACGTGCGCAAACAAAACCGTCGGAAAGAAAAAATATCAAGGGTTTCCCAGGCTGCCACACCAATATATGTATATAAGGACAGACTTCCAGGGTGTTTTAAAGTTTATTATTAATATTTTGTTCGTTTCATGAATCATTACTCGAAACGAAGAATCTCCTTAACACGCATTTACAAGCAGTTGTAGCGTAGCTTGTCGAAAACCTTTATGCTAAAAGAAACAAAACGTAGCTGGAAGTGCGATAGTTTTTAGTGCATGGACGTAGATCTTTTCATATAGCCCACCCCGCCCTAAACGGACCCTAACAGTCTTCGAAATAGAATTTAAAAACTGTGCCCTTAAGAATGTAGGGCGTTATAGGGGAACACTTTTTTTTTTTTTTTTTTTTTTTTTTTCTCTTCTTCGCGTTGTATATATTTATCTATAAAAATCTTAGGAATTTTGCAATCCCTTTAATATTCGGGAGAATGTTTATTCTTATTATTCTTGAATGAACTGGCGGTACACGGCCACCAAAAAAAAAAAAAAAAAATCGTATAGATCAACGTAAGCAATACGATTTAGCACGTGAGGTGGTGGAAATACTTTCTTGACAATTTTCACTTTAGTCTTTCAGCCACTAACTTTTGCACTAAACGAAAAAAAGAAAAAAAAAAAAAAAAAAATGAACAGACAGCACAGGCCGACAGACAAATCTCTGTGAGAAACATTTAAATTTATTTTTTTTTCCTACACACACTGTCTCGCTCACACTCTGTTCGCTTTACCTCCAAGACGAACGCTTGCACTTAAAACCACGTTCCGCACAGACATGGATTATAGCCATGCTCCGAGAGTAACAAACTCGTAACAAATCCATAACAGGCGAGGAAATATCCAGAATTGTCTCTGTGTGTCTTTTGTCTGGTTACATATACAGTAAGGAAGCAATACTACGGAAGTCCGACGTCTTTACGCGCAGTCTTACCCTGCGTTTTCCATACCGTTCTGGGAACGTTTGGATCTCTGTTGACGTGAGTTCAAAAGAAACGTCAGAATTTACTTGAGGAAAGTTCCTTGTATTCAGAGTCGAGTTATGCACTTAGTCTGGGTGTCCTATTTAGACCAGTGGTGGACAGTAACACATTAAATGTAATTTGTTCTTGTACTTAAGTAGCTTTTTTTTTGCATTACTGTTCTTTACTGAACTATTTCCATTTGACTTGAACTTCACTACATTTCAAAGTTAAATCTCGTACTTTTTACTACAATCAGTCAATCCTTTTTATTAATGAGTCACTGGTCAAACACACAGCAAGCCACCAATCAGGGTTGAGCGCGTACTCGAACTAGCCACAACTTCGCACGATTTGTTGTTTGTTGTTTTTGGGGGCTCATGATAAGGTTAACAGATATTGATCAGTGTTAACATCATTCTATTAATACACCGGTGTGCTAAGAGTAACAGTGTCTTTTAACATAAATAGTTGATTCAGCAAAACGTCTTGTGACAACAATGCTAATAGGAAGATTATAGCCATTTGAGGGCAAATACTTTTGTACTTTTACCCAAGTGAAAGTTCAAAGGGAGCACATACAGTGTATCTCTAATTTTGACTCGAGTACATGGTTTGTGTACTTCGTCTACTAAAATCCTCTGCATCTACTGGATGTAGATTTTCTTCTTTAAATAGATAATAGATCGTATTTCTAGCGTCCCGGCCCCCAACTTAAACACAAGCCCTTGTCTTTGAACCAAGAAAATAATAAATAAATAAATAAATAAACCCTAGACTAGGCATAAACTCAACTGGGAGTTCTATACTAACCACATAAAACATTGTCGTGTAATTCCCATAGATTGTATAGCTACATTAACGTTAATATTTAATAACGTTTGTGAAATAAAGACCAAAAACGTCCAACTTCGTTTGCAGCACATATACGGTACATATTTCGAACGAAAAGTTCACGTGTACTTTGTTTTGCAGTATGTATAAAGCACATATTGCAAACCCAGGTTTACGTGTACCCTGCTTGCAGTGCGTATACGGTACATATTCCAAGCTTAGGTTCACGTGTACCCTGCTTGCAGTGCGTATACGGTACACATTCCAAGCAGAGGTTCATGTGTACTTCGTTTGCAATGCCCATGCTCATTGCAACATTGGATTTTTTTTGGTGGATTGGCTAATGGTTCACACATGGTTTGTGGTTAAAATGAACACGTATTACCATAATCTTTTTAGCAATTCCATAACTTACATACACGTGAACCTTTCGCATATGGTCTGCAAACGTAGTAGGTGTGAACCAAACTTTCAATACGTACAGCATATATGGAGAATGCGTGAACCTAACGAGAGTAAACGCCACAAAACACTTTTGAAACGCAGGGTTTGATATGTAATCTTTAACCACGTTTATTTTAGCAGTAAGCCACCGTGTTGTATAATTCACTTTCGAAGGAAGGGTTCGTTGCGAAAAACGAGACTTTAGAACAGGGATCGTCAATTGGTGGACGGCGGTCTGGATTTACCGACAGCATTTTAGGCTAAAAGATGGTTTTCGTTGGGAGTGACGAGGATGGACAGGATTAGAAATGAGTTTATTAGAGGGACAGCGCATGTAGGACGTTTTGGAGACAAGACGAGGGAGGCGAGATTGAGATGGTTTGGACATGTGCAGAGGAGGGACATGGGGTATATCGGTAGGAGAATGCTGAGGATGGAGCCACCAGGAAGGAAGAACGGAGGAAGGCCAAGGAGGAGGTTTATGGATGTGGTGAGGGAAGACATGCAGGTAGTTGGGTTGAAAGAGGCAGCTGTAGAGGACGGGGGTATGGAGACGGATGATCCGCTGTGGCGACCCCTAATGGGAGAAGCCGAAACAAGAAGAAAGTATTTTAGGCTACATCCACAATAAACTGGATACATTTGAAAACGGTGATTACGTCTAAAAACGCTTCGCGTCAACACTTTTATTTTCAATCGTTTCCCAAAAGTTGCCCAAACGTAATCCGTTTTTGGTCCGTTTCCACCTGCCGTTTATTTAATTTCTGGCTCGTTGAAATGTCGCAGTGACTAAAAATGCATCAGCGAGAGAGCGTTTTCAAAAAGCTCTGTTTTCGTTGAACGAAAACGCATCTCGGTGTGAACGGAAGGCTGTATTAGCGTGGACATGGCCTCAGTATTTCAGGTTTCCTTCACAGTTTATCCAATCACGTCTGATTTCTAACAGGTAAAAAAAAAAAAAAAGCTACTCTGACCACAGGCTGGATTAGGCAAGGAATGAGTTTTGACATGCGTTCATTGAAATTTCGTTTTATCATCTCATTAGCAACAAAGGTCAGAGATGAAAACAAATGTTAGACAATGAAGCATTTAATTTTCTGCTTCGAATTCAAAATAGAGTTGAAAATTGATATGATAAAGAACCGAAATCAAAACACATATCTATATATAGGTCCAAGTATATATGTCCAAATGACTAACTATAATAATTATTATATACTATATATTTATGTGACTATCGTCACATAACTTTAACTAAATACCCCGGCTTTAGAGAGACAAATAGCAAACCATTTGTGGCATTTCATTTGAATGTTTTGTCCTTACATTTCAGCTCATCCCTTTTTCTACATGTTCGTACTTAAATCCGAGCTCGGAGAGCACCATTGTGGGGGCTGGCCACACACGCTTATGCAACACCAAACAAACGTTCTGGAAACGTTGCTCTGAAGTCAACATCGCAATGTCATTTCATTGTCAGCTCATGCATTATTCACTGTCGATGAACGTTGTGGATGGTGGTTATTTTTTTTGGGGGGGGGACAAAAAGGGGACAATAAAGATAATTTGTACTCCTCCTTTTCTTGTTCTGGCTTGTCTGATTTTGTCTGAAATTACTTCTTATTTACGTGCCCCGATTGTTTGGCCCGCTACGCTTTGCTACTGTAGCGTTACCGGTGTTGACGCAGTGTATAAAAGCGACTGTTGAATTGTGGGCAAACACTGGACCATGCAGTCCAAAGGGCAGATGGTTGGGACATGAGGTGATGGAGGAGGAGGAGAATGACTGATGATGGTTGCTTGGTAACTGTTGTCAAGGAGACGGAGTGTGACTCTCCTAAGCTTGACTCGGAATTCCTTACTATGGATGATCAAACTAGTGGAGCAAAACGACTGCAAACAACCAGAGCATTTTTTTTCTGCAAACCTGCTCTATGACCCTCAAAGCTCTGGACAAAAAACATTGAATACTGTCTCCACACTATCCTGTCTGAATACTTAACCATTTAGACCAGGGGTGTTGAATATTTTCCACAAAGGCCCAGTGTGGGTGCAGGTTTTCCATCAAGCAAGGGCAAGTAGGACAAATCTCATGATCAGGTGTGGCAAATACTTAGTTGGAATAAAAAAAATCCTGCACCCACACTGGCCCTTTGTGGAAAAGATTGGACACCCCTGATTTAGACACAAATCAAGTGGATTTAAATGGATTCTGTTCATTTATCTACACACAATAACAATGACAAACAAGGGTACTACTGCCAGGCTTCACTGCAGGAATAGTTTTACCAGTTTAACAAGCAGGATCTGGTTTTTCACCAAAATGAATGATTAGAGTTCAGCTTGAAGAGTTCCCCCAAAATCCTGTGTGAAAATGGAGTGAAAATCCTTTCACTCGAGTATCTTCGGTTTAACTGCTCTACCCTACAAGCCAAATTATTGGAGTATTTCTCTAATTGAGAATCCTTCCAGCAAGTTCTCCCATCTTTCCCAAGGATTTCTGAAGTTCCCTAGAATGACCATTGGGTTTGTGGACACTTCCTGACCAAGGCCCTTCTAGCTTCTTTACAGATTTCTTGTGGCTGGATGGTTCAGCAGCTCCTCCAGTTACAATTGATCGATGAGAAATTCAATACAGAATATGCACAGTCAGAAAACATTGAATTGAAAGTGTCCCACAATATACTGCAGCTATAACACTTGCTGTAATGGTCCAAATTCTCTGCCCTTGGCTGATTATTCTGGCTTGGAATCTAATTAGCCTATGCATGCGGTCATTGAACTATCATTTTACATTATTTGTACTGATATAATCGTAAATACATCCGCAAATCTGGCCTTTTCCCACACCCCTTTTTTTCACTCTATATTGATTAAAGGCTATGATGGATCTCTGGTTTAACTGTAAACCTGTATATTTGTCATGGGACCCAAAAGGAATCAAACAACCAATTAAGGATCTCCGAGGGCTGCTGTAATGGTCTCATTGCCGCATTTCCTCCAGTACAGGGAAGCAGGAGTGTGATCGATAGAGCTGCTTGTTGCAGGGTAAGTTATAATGCTTACCTTAAATTTATTACATCAACAGCTTATGGTCCCCTAGGAATTCCACCCTGGTTCTCCCGATTAGCCACTCTGGCATTGATTAGTGGTCTGTGTACATTGCATTTTGAAAATGAAAACAAATGATGAAAAACTTTTTTTGCTCAAAATGTAGAAACTTTTAGAAAATATGCCTCATTTATAGTTTCTTGCCCTCTTATTTCTTTAAGTTAGTTGGGTATGTGGGATGTAAAATAACTTCTCACCATCAACAGAGTTAATATAGATTGAAAGCAACAAGAGTGTAACAATTGAGAGATCAACCCATGTCACCATTTTTTTTTTTTTTTTTTTTTTTTTTTTTTTTTTTTTTTTTACAGTGTTATGCCCTGAACAAAATTTCTCGAACACTAATTTTAGAACAACCTTGTCCCTACCAGATTGTGTGCGATTTCTGAATATGTTGCTCTAGATTTTGTCATATTATTTTATTTGCTGAAATTAGGTGACATTTCCAAAATGGAAATTTCTTTCACTCATGCAAGACCGCTAAGAACATTAGGATGTTAGATAGGAAGTATTTAGGAAATGTATGACATTTCTGGAAGTATATTCCAGGCAATTTTCAAAAATAATTGCAAATTGTATTTGCAATTGCTTTTTCCATGTGGATTTTTCCCAGCCATTATGGTTGCACAAGTCAGTGCACTCTTAGTGCCGATCCCAAGCCTGGATAAATAAAGAGGGTTGCATTAGGAAGGGCATCCAGTGTAAAACATGTGCCAAATCAAACGTGGATCACAAACCTGAATTTCATACCGGATCGGTCGAGGCCCAGGTTACCAACGACACAGGTATTGTTAGCCAATAGGGTACCGGTGGAAATTGGGCTACTGTTGGCCGAAGGAAGAGAAGGTAAGGAGGAAGGCGTCTACAGAGACGGCAGGGAAAGGAGGAGTGTAGGATAGTGGAGGTTAGGGTGGACACTTTAAATGTTGGTACTATGACTGGTAAAGAGAGATAGTTAACTAATATGATGGAAAGTTAGACATGCTGTGTGTTCAGGAGACCAAGTGGAAGGGGAGAAGGCCAGGAACATCGGAGGTGGGTTTGAACAGTTCTATCATGGTGTGGATAGAAAGAGAAATGGTGTAGGGGTGATTCTGAGGAAGAGTACAGTCAGGGTGTAGTGGAGGTGAAGAGAGTTTCTGAAAAGGTTATAAATGTAAAGCTGGAAGTTGATGAGGTGATGACAAATGTCATCAGTGCTTATGCTCAACGAGGGGGTTGTGAGATTGAGGAGAAGGGAAAAGTCCGTAGTGAATTAGATGAATAGGTGGAATTTGTAAGGAGGAATGAAAGATTGGTGATTGGGGCAGACTTTAATGGGCATGTAGGTGAAGGGAACAGAGGTGATGAGGAGGTGATGGGTAGGTATGGCTTTAAGTAGAGGAATGTGGAAGGGCAGATGGTGGTAGATTTTGCTAAAATGATGGAAACGGCAGTGGTGAACACTTATTTTAAGAAGGAGGAGGATCATTGGGTGACGAATAAGAGTGGAAGAAGGTGCACACAGGTGGACTATATTCTATGCAGAAGATGCAACCTAAGAGACAAAGGTGTTGGCAGGGGACAGTGTAGCTATTCAGAATCAGATTGTGGTCTGTAGGATGGCTTTGGAGGTAAAGACAAAGCGGAGGAGAGCAAAGACTGAAAAAAGAATAAAATGGTGGTAATTGAAGGAGGAAGGCTGTAGTGTGAGATTCAGGGAAGAGGTCAGACAGGGGCTCGGTGGTGGTGAAGAGGTGCTGGATGATTGAGCAACTACTGCAGGAGTGATGAGGGAGACAGCTAGGAAGGTACTTGGTGTGACATCTGGAAATATAAAGGATGAATGAAGGAGTGCAAGAGGGATGTGGAGAAAGCCAAGGAAAAAGCATACGAGGAGCTGTATGAGAAGTTGGACACTAAGGAAGGAGAAAAGGATTTGTACCGATTGGCCAGGCAGAGGGACCGAGCTGGGAAGGATGTGCTGCAAGTTAGAGCAATAAAGGATGCAGATGGAAATGTGTTGACAGGTGAGAAGAGTGTGTTGAAGATGGAGGAAGTATTTTAAACAGCTGGGCCCGGTTCTTCAAAAGTAATCCACTAGGATTTTGGATAAAGGATTGGATCAAATCTTGAAAATGGGTTTTTCAAAAGAAAAAACGGATTACATAATCGGATTAGATCATGTAATCCAATCTTGGTTTTGATCCGGATCAAACCTTTAGTTTGGGTTTTTCAGAACTTTTTTGTAGGATTTGGATCACTTTGATCCAAAAAATCTGGATTAAACTGATCCCATCAGAAGGGTGGATTCAGCGTGGATTCCATGCCCAAAATGTAATGAAAACTTTAAAAATGTATCAAATAATACTATATATGGATCATGCAGTATCTTACAAGATATCCTATTTATTCATAAGGTTTTAATTTTATTTGTTCATCCGTCAGGCTACAGTGATTAGGTAGGCTTTAACGTATTCAGCCTTTCAGTATAGGCCTACAGCAAAGTAGAAAGAGTTTGGCCTCATACAATAATCCCCCAAACAGCTGTCAAAATTGACAAAAAACAATACATTTTATTCTGTCACTAATTGATATATATATATATATATATATATATATATATATATATATATATATATTCATCACAATCGAAAATATTTTTGTTTTTAGAATATTTATTAGTGATGCATGCAATGATTACAGAATAACCCCAAAAATGCAAAGAATGGCAATCACTGATTTTTGAAATCCAAAACAATTCCAAATCAGAAATAGTGTCTAACTATTGCGTCCCTTGTTGCACGTCCTGTTTGCTCGTTCTGGCAGAATGCAGGAGGTTGGTTAGGGTCTCCAAGGGGCTCATGTGCATCATTGTCAGCACAGAGAGGGACATTGCGCTTAGAAGCGATGTTGTGTAGGACAATACAGGCAAGGGTTATGTTGCATGCTTTCTGTGGTTCCGCTCTCAGGTAGTTAAGGCATGCAAAGCGCCTCTTAAGAACTCCATTTAAACGTTCAATTGCACATCTTGCTCTGCAATGAGCAGTGTTGAAGCGTGCCTGCGCCGGTGTATTTGCTGTTAGAAAAGGAGTCATCAGCCATGGTAGGAGTGGGTAGGCACTGTCTCCTAATATTATGCCATCCGGTCGGTTGGTTTGGAGGTCTCTATATAGAGCGCTCTCCCTCAGGATGCGTGCATCATGGACAGACCCAGGCCACTTGACAACGCAGTTGGTGATGATGAGGTCAGCATCACACACAAGTTGGACATTGATGCTGTGCCTCCCCTTTCTGTTTATAAACTCCCATTTATTCTCACGAGGTGCTTGTATATGCACATGTGTGCAGTCGATTGCTCCAATAGTATTGGGCATATTCCCCAAAAGAAAAAAGCTGCGCTTGGCCTGGGCAATCTGGTTGTCCTTTGGAAAAGAAACAAATTCATTGACCAGGCTGGCCAGTGCGATTGACACATCTCTCACCACATCTCACACAGCTGATTTCACCACTCCCATATAGTCACCAACAACCTGATAGAAAGTCCCACATGCATAAAATCGGAGAGCAATGAGGATCTGGTCTTCCACAGACAGACCTTTGGGTTCTGTGTTGAAGTTTTGGCCTGAGAAGGTTCACAAGGTACTCTATATCAGCCTTCCCAAAGCGAAACCGGACATACAGCTCCTCAGTGGTGTATTGCTCCAGTGGCTTGGTACGTTCAACATACACCCTTTGACGGTATCCTCTCCTGGCAAAGTGGTGGTGGCGGTGGACAACACCTGCCATTTCACTGTCTCTCTGTGAATCCTCTGAGAAAAGCTGATTTATATGGCTGTGTAGTTGGTCTTTTCAGACACACCTATTACAACTGATTAGTTTTGGCTTGTGTTCAATTGAGGCAATTGGACCCAAGGCCTATAATTGATGAACAATGTTCACTATAGTAAAGCAACGGAACCATGGACTCAAGAAGCTGTAACTTCACTGCTGCTGAAACCAATGCACTACTAGAGGGTGTTCAGTGCCATTATGGAACAATAGTGGGAAGTTGTAATTCTGCTAAGGATACCAACAAAAAGAAAAATTATGTTTGGATTTTAATCACAGAAAGTGTGAATGCCATAGGGTCTGGCCAGAGGAGGACCACAGACCAAATCAAATTGCGGTGGAAGAATCTTAAGGCCAGGGCAACAAAGGACCATGCTGAAGCCAAAAACCCACAAACAGGCAACAAGCCATTTAAGAGGGGAGATTACACAGACGTGGTCCTCGACATCATTGGAGGTGAGAAGTCGCAAGCTCTCCATGGTATTCAAGGTGTTGTAGGGGATGGCGAGCCTTGGATTGAGGAGGAGGAGGAGAATCTGCCAGTTCCTCCTGAGGCTGATCCAGAGAGCGTATTTATATTGAATCTCAGCTCTGTTCCTGAGGAAGAAGCTGGATCCTCATTGGTTGAGCCAGTGGTAGTTGCCACAGGATCTCAGAGCAAAGGCTTGAAGCACCCTTCATCAAACAAAGATGATGATTACAAGGCACTTCTGCAAAAAGAGACTGAAAGGGCAGAAGCACAGCTTCATCTGGCAGAGGAACAACTGACTCTGACCAAACTGCAGCAAACCAAGGCCAGACTTGAGATCCGCCTCCTAAAGGCTACGCTCAGACAAGCTGGTCTCCCCACATCAGATGAGGAAGTCTGAAATTATTGTGGAGTATTTGACATTAAGTCTTTTTTTTTTAATTCAATACATCTATATTTGAAACTTGTTATAAATATCCTCAAATGTACAGTGTTTGTGTTGTAGGTCTCAGATGAGCGGACTGCTGGAAGAGGATGGGGTGGGGTTTTTCTTGTGTTTAGTTTCTTTTAAATGTGTGTGTTTTCATTTCAAATAATAATAAACTTATATTGACCCCACACTGGCTATTCTACTTGTTGCTCTTTACATATCTATAGTTCTACATTGTGATTTCCTATCCTGTTTGAGCACTGGTTATCCAGATTTGGTGATCCTGAAAAGTTCCTATCCGGATCAGATTGATCCAATCCGATGTTGCTTTGAAAAACTGGCTCAAGTAGTAAGCTGGATTACGTGATCACGGATCGCAAAAAAAGGATTACTAAATCCGGATCAATTTTATCCGGATTAAACCTTTTGAAAAACCGGGCCCTGATGAATGAGGAAATGAGAGAGGGTTGGATGATGTGGAGATGTGAAGCAGGAAGTGGATAGGATTAGTAAAAAGGAAGTGAGAGCAGCTATTAAGAGGATGAAGAGTGGAAAGTCAGTTGGACCAGATAACATACCAGATTGTTAAAAAAAATAAAATTGCCACTACAGATGCAGTATTTGCTTTGAGAATGTTGATGAAGTATAGAGAAGGTCAGAAGGAGTTGCATTGTCTGTTTGTGGATTTAGAGAAGGCATACGACAGGTACGACTTCATTGTATGAGGAAGTCAGAAGTATGTGAGGGTGGTGCAGGACATGTATGCCGTCATGTATGACAGAAGTGAAGTGTGCAACCGCGCATGTAGGACCTTTTGGAGACTAAGTGAGAGAGACCCGATTGAGATGGTTTGGACATGTGCAGGAGGATCATGGGGTATATCGGTGGGAGAATGCTGAGGATGGAGCCGCCAGTAAGGACAAGTAGGTGGTTTATGGATGTAGCGAGAGGGGAAGACATGCAGGTAGTTGGTTTGAAAGAGGCAGATGTAGAAGACAGGATAGTGTGGAGACGGATGATCCGCTGTGGCGACCCGTAATGGGGGCAGCCCGAAAGATGATAAGTGAACGCTTAAATTGATAATCCAAACGCAATTGCAAATCTTGGATTAACGTTTGCGTTTTCACTTTGAAATTTGGCAAAGTCCATTTGTATTTCCCTTGTCTTATGAGTTATGTCCAGGTCATATTTAAATAGCAATATTAATTACCATGTATGCTTTTTTACTTTGCCTTGCAAGGAAAGCCGTCAATCTAGTGTCATGGGTGGAACTACATTATTGGGTGTGTTTGTATTAGGAAGTGACATCATCCACAGTCTACGGTCAAGCGGGGGAAAATGCCAGTAATAAACGATTTTGTGGAATGTTTTGAACAATGGAGGTAGTCAGGGAAATTGTGGAGGAGATTATGGTTCGCCCCATATACTCCAAGCAGCTGTGCAAGCTGGACACAATCACGTAGTACTCAATCATTTCTAGTGGTATGTCCATCAAAAGACGTCATGGTCAAGTTGTTCACTAAAACTTTCTTTTGGCTTCTCCCATTAGGGGTCGCCACAGCGGACCATCCGCATGTTTGATTTGGCACGTTTTTACGCTGGATGCCCTTCCTAACGCAACCCTCCCCATTTATCCGGGCTTGGGAACGGCACTAAGGCTTGTGCAACCTTAATGGCTGGGGTCGGTTCCCTGACCGGGGATCGAACCCGGGCTGCAGCAGCGAGAGCGCCGCATCCTAACCACTAGACCACCAGGGAACCTGGTCAAGTTGTTCACTATTTTACAAAAAGCCTGTTAGCGAATTCACTTAGGTTGGCGAAGACATTACTGATGTTGCTGTTCCTCAATTCGTTTAACCTGTCCAAAGTGAGAGGAAATCTGTAGAGTATGAACGGTCATCAACTTCCTGTGTGAGCATCATAATATAGAATATACTTTCATTAAATGCACTTTTATTTTTAGTTTTTCAATGGCAAAAAACAAAAAGCCGTTCTCTCTCTCTTTTTCTGCTTTCGAAATTGAATTTAAAAAAAAAAAAAAAAAAAAAAAAAAAAAAAAAAAAAACAACAACAGGGTCGTAATTCACCTTTAGTTTTTCAATTGCGAATCAAAAAACGACACACACAGACCAGTTATCGCACATCCATGATGTATCGACTTTCCCCAAAAAAAAAAACCCAAACTGTATGTTCAGGGTTAAAGATTGCTTGAAAGGAAATGTTACTTAACTCAATCGACATATTTGAAATTAAATTTAAGCTAAATCTTGGATCTCATTAATTATGATGATTAATAGGCAAATTAAACAATTCAGACAAATCTTTATTGGATTTCAAATCTCAGCACCACCAAACTTCCCCTGCTGAACTGTTGAGCAAGGCCCTAAACCCTCAACTGCTCAGTTTTATAAATTAAAGAGGATTGTTAGGTCACTCTGGATAAAGGCATCTGCCAAAATGGCATACATGTACAATTAAATGTCAATATAAACTTTGTTCTACAGTGCTCTAAAGGTCACTAAAACCGAGGTTTAAATGTCAAAGCTTCTCATTGAGATCTCAGCGTAATTTATTAACCTTGCCGTAAGCGCTTTAAGTGAGTAAGGACACATATGTTACCTTTACATTCAAAGCATTTGGCAGATGTCCTTATCTAGAGCGACTTACAGTCCTCTCAGTTATACAGCTGAGCAACTGAGGGTTAATGGCCTCGTTTTAAGACCCAGCAATAGCAGCTTGTTGGTGCTGGGATTTGAATCCATGACCTTGTCAACATCTTATCCACTTGACCTATTTACCCGAACTTCTGCTCCATATTTAGCTGTTGCATTACAAAACAAACTCTTCTGAGAAATCCCTAGTTGAAAATGAACAGCACACTGGTTTGAAAAGGTGCGAGAAAATTCAATTTATTATACAAATTCTCATTACAAGATACCAGAGACAAACCTGGCATAAAGAGCCTGGAAAAATAAGCAAAAATGTAGGTATTTGACATGAATAATATAAATCAGATCGGTTGGATTGCTAATGAAAGCCTGTACCATGACAAAAATAAAAAAAAGTGCGAAAAATATTATTCCGGATAAGTACCGTCCCCCCCCACTCAGGCATTCCACGGAGGACAGATTTGCCCTTGCGATTGTAGATATTAAATACAAATTCAGATGGTTCTTTCATCCTTTGCTGTAAGGATCTCTTGAGAATTCCAGCTAGGACAATCCACCGCCATGAAAGTTTTTCCCTTACTCGGCGCAGACATACGGCCTCTCTGCTGCATGCACGGCTAGCTGGTGCTTCTTTAGGTATGCTGCGCTACTGAAACTCTTCTCGCACTCGCTGCAGTGATACATGGGCTTCACTTTGTGGTTCTGTACGTGTCTGTGTAAATTGCTAGCGCTGCTAAAGCTGTTTCCGCACTCCGGGCAATCGTAGACTTTTGCTCCTGAATGGATATTTTGGTGAGTCCTAAAAGTGTCTTTGCGGATGAAATTCTTGCCACAAACATCACAATGGAACTTGGTCCTGGGCAAATGGGTCATCTGGTGGGACTTCAGAGTGCAGGAGGAGTTAAAACCCTGACCACACTCTGTACAACGGTGGCGCCGCTCGTTCTTGTGCATTTCTTCATGGGTTTGAAGGTTGGAGGCAGCAAGAAAGCTTTTGCCACACTCACGGCAATGGTACGGTCTCTCGTTAGAGTGGGTTCTCTGGTGGATCTTCAAGGAGGGCAAGAATCGGAAAGTCTTCTCGCACTCGGAGCACTTGTAGTTTCTTTCTCCTGTGTGGATTCTGCAATGGACTCTCAGGTCACCGGACGATACAAAGCTCTTCCCACACTCTTTGCAGCTGTAGGGCTTTTCGCCAGTATGAACACGTACATGAATCTTAAGATAATTCTGATGCTTAAAAGCTTTGCCGCAGTGATCGCATTTGTATGGCATGTCGCTCGAGTGGACCACCTGGTGTGACTTGAGGTGGTCAGCACGTCTAAAGCTACTGTCACAGTCCGGGCATTTAAACGGCCGTTCGTTCTGATGAGTTATCTGGTGGACGGTAAGGCTTTGCTTCCTTGTGAAAGCCTTCTCACACACTGAGCAACTGTAGGGTGTTTGTCCTGTGTGAACGCGCAAATGAGCGGCCAATTGAGGTTTTAGAACAAATGTTTTATCACACTGATGGCAAGCAAAGGGCCTTTCTCCAGTGTGTATTGCTTTGTGGCTCCTCAAGGATGTCGACGTAAGGAAAGACTTTCCACAGTGGTCACACTGGTACTGTTTGATCCCCTCGTGCCACTGTGTATGCAATTTGAGCGAGCTTCTCCTACTGAAGCTCTTCCCACAGAAAGTACACGGGAAAGGCTTCTCTCCAGTGTGACTCCTTTCGTGGCATATCAAGTCCTTTTTCCTTGTGAACTTCTTTTTGCAATAGGCACAACTGTGGAGCCTCTCATTCGTATGAAGCCTCCGATGTAAAGCAAGTTCACTCTTGCTAGCATATTGCTTTCCACAGGTGAAGCACCCATGCAGCTTCTTTACAGAGTGTGATTTCTGATGGGTTTTCAGGGCTGATTTGCTTTCGAAACTTTTGCCACACTCAGGGCACAGATTGGCTCTTAAGGCCAGTTGAGGAGATGAGGCTAGTGAGGCCATACTTGGTACCTCCCTAGAAGATTTTCTTTCAGGGGATCTCAAATGCAAAGGGAATATTTTCTTCTCAACTGTGGTAAGCTCTTGTTCATGCTTTAATCTGAAAAGTTGCCAATTGCGTTAGGGTTTAAGGGCATGCAAAGTTAGTCCTTGTAAATATGAGCAAAACAAACATTATACATACCTGCGCTTTCGGGGCTGCTTCTAAAAAATACAAAACACTGTTTCAATATTTCTGACAAGATCAAATGGTCATGATTTCAAAAATAATAATGAAATTTACCATGAATTGTGCGACATCCTCCTCGTTAAATCCATGTATACCAGTGTCATGGATATTGAAATAGGCTGATAACTTCAGCTCTATTGGTTTGTATTTGCACCTCATGTCCTTCACAGTGTCATGCTTTTCATGTTCTTCTGAGGTCACAGTGCTCGCTGCCATTTGAAGCCACATCTTTGGCTGTACCTGCCAAGGAGAGTTTATCAGATGTACCTAGCTGCTAATGTTTTTCTTGACCATTCGGCTTTCATGCTAGTTTTAAGTACATGGTGGTCAACAACATTCCAATGAAGTATCATTAAGGCGGGCTGGTTAACGGGTGGTCGAATCACCAACCCAAGCACAGCATGAACAAATGCTTGACAGTCCTTCCAAAATCCAAAGATGTGTGAAAATAATGACTAATCTGAGTATAGTACAGTGTGAGACATTAACCCTTAATGCTAGATTGAAGAAAAGGAGGAAAGACTCCAGATACACAAAGTCACCCCGCTCAAGTGCTTGCTAATTTTCCATAGTCCGTTTTAAATGTACATAATTAGCTAGTCATTTGTTCAAAGAAAATGCTTTTTGGTTGACACTTTTTAGTAGAGTTAATTGGACCTCCGGGCAAGCAGAACATCAGACTGGGCAAGCATACTGGAACTTTGACCTGCCCTCTAGGCTAGCTAATGAATTATTGATTTGACCACCCCTGTGGGAAGGTGGAGTAACAAGCCAAGGGTCACCCAATGTCAGAATGCCTTTAGTTTAAAAACCGTTTTTGAAAACTAGCATTTGTGTTTAAGGAATTTGGAATCGTTCATTCGGAGTTACCACGGTTAGAAATGTTAGGCAAAACTGTAAAATCGGTTGAAATGACAGTTTTGCTCGATTGAAACCACAAGATTATGGATGAATGGTGCAACCAAAGTTGTTAGTTATATTTATTGTTCAAAAAAAGAATATTGGCGATCAGCCTTTGGTCTGTAGTATCGTACCCCACTTGGTCCATTGCCATATTTGGGTAAAATCAAACATTCCGCAAGACATATGCATAAATCTAAATACAAATACGTGTCCAACCAGCTCAAACATTCACTCACCATTTCATCCCCGAGAACATTTCCCCTCTTTGGTCCTGATAACTCCCAACTCATATGTTGTAAAGACACCTCACACAACGTCTCTCTCAAACAAACAGGACATTTCAGAGACTGGGTCAACTCCCAGTAACTTTGTGCACAGCTTTTGCACAACCTATGAGAACATCTTAAAACCACAGGATCGTTCAAACATCCTGAACAATAGAAGCACACGTTGTCCCTAGGGGAATTTGGCTTTCCAACACTGGCCATGTTCCTACCCAATGGAGAAAATGGTGTTGATCTTGTTAATTAGGTAGATAGTTAATTGCTGGCAGGTTTGACTTCCTGCTCAGTTCTCACTCCATGTGCATGGATGGTCTTCTTTAGGACTTTATGGTTGCTGATAATAATGCTGGTGCCAGCACCACCTTCTGGAGAGGATGACAAGTGTTGCTTTTTATTGTTTCAGAGGTAGTCAAACTTTTTCTATACCAAATTTTTCAGGAAAACCACATCAAATGCACACTGGTTTGGTCAGAGGGTTTCTACTGTTACAGCTCATTGTTTTGGACTTGTGTGTACCACAGGGTCAAGTGAAAGGAGATCCTCATTTCACATTCATGGAAGCAGTCTCCAGCGTCGGCACTAACAGCAAAATCTTGCCGAGATTTTTTTTTAGAGAGAAATCGAGAGATTTGATTGAGAAACACTGAAGTTCAGAAGGACTGCTAATTTGACTGGTAAATCCCTACTCTCATGTACGGACCAAGAGGGTTGCACACTTGTATCACAACACGTTTACTGATTGCTGCAAATCCCTGGGAGTCAATCATTCCTTTTGCTTCATTCCCAACCCAAAGTCCAAACCAAATGTATTTTTTTTATGCTTTGGTTTTATCATTGGCCGTACATCCATCCATGCATCAACAAAAGGTTTGGGGAAATACTGCATATGGATGAAAAAAGCAGACATCCCAATACTTTGCCAATTTTAGTGTATGTATATAGATAGTTATGGCATGCAGACTCGCTTCAAACATGTGCAATTCATTGTATGTTTGTTTATAGTGGAAGATTTTGTTCAGACAGCTGAAGATACATGTTCTATATCCACAAATAAGCAATAATTATAGATTAATGTATAGATTTATTCATTACTTGAATCATGACTCGAAATGTACAGTTTGCAATGTAATGGCAAAAGAAAAAAACAAAAACAAGAACCTGCATGTAGTAGAAAATTCGAACACATACACCCCCCCCCCCCCCCCCTTTAAACAGCATGTTCCCAAAAGATATCCTGCTCAGTCCACATCACCCCTTCCATTTTTTCCTGCTCTGGGGAGACTTTGTGGTTAACGACAGGACGACAAATAAATGTTTGGTCTTTTTTTTTTTTTTTTTAAATAAATCTCGGGATGCGATCAGTCGTCTAAGAAGTCGTCGTCCAGGTTGATGTCTGTAGTGTCGATGTCGTCCAGCTCCATGTTGTCCAGGTCGTCCTCCAGTTCCTCCAGGGTCTGTGAGCAAAGCCGGAATAATAGGAATTTGTTCGCAAAACTCTGATGAAAATGATTATTTACTAATACTGTACCTTTTCTCTGAACTGTGTAATATTGTCCTCTTTTTCCGCAGGTTCGGGTTGCGGAGGAGCCGCACTAGCGACGGGAGCGGCTACAGCAGCATCCGTGACTGGCGAAACTTCTGCTTCTGCTGTAGCCTTCTCAGGTTCGGAGCTCTGCTGTGAACAAACACAATACACAGTTTATTTCCAGCTTTATATTCAGGAGCGTTATAATATACAAAAAAAAAAAAAAAAAAAAAAAAAAAAAAAGGTTTGTGGAATTAAACCTGTGTATGAGTGGGAAGAACGCCTTTAGGTTCATAACCGCTGGCTTCTTCTAGTATGTTCCGCTCCTCGTTGAGCTAGACAGACACGGATCCGTTGAGTTAGCCATGAAACATTAGGGGAACTACACAAATATGCTTTTACAGTAGGGTTCTGAGGTCTCTCACCGTGACCAGTGGGTAGTCGGTGGCAGGCCTGCTCTTGTCCAGGCAGGTTTCTCGGAGGTACCGCTCAGCCACGAAAGCCTCCTTCAGCCCAGGGAACAAGTTCTCGTATTCGGTGGGGTCGGCCAGGGATTCTGCCGCTTTCTGGTTGATTTTCGAAAGGCTCTCTCTCCACAGCTTTACCACTCTGGTAATAACACGCAGCAAACCCACATTTTCAAACAAGGCACACATCGGTTTCGGCAGTCAACATGTGATCTATACGCCTGATGCCGTAACATTAGGGATGTGCTTGTCCACAACTGAGACCGATCTCAATGCATATTGAACGATACGATACATTCAATTGCGATTGCGATTCACCCCGTTGCGATTTCGATTTGATTCAACACAATGTGATTCAATGGAAAAGAAATAGGCGTCGGTGCAATTCAATATGGTACAGAGTGTTCAGCAAATCATACATATACTTAAGTGCCTTCTGACTTATAACGCATGGTCCTTTCACAAACAGGCCTTTCTACTGCAAAAAAACAAAACAAAAAAAACAAAGATTCAATAAAACCAGACGTTCGTTTCCTGTTCTGTCTCCAGGAAGACGCAGCTCTACCTCTGCCATGTTAATCTGTATTCTGTGTAACTCTCAGGACACGCCTCGGCCTTTGTAGTGTTGTGATACGTCATATTCGCTCTAGGAGCAGTGGTTCTGAGAGAATGCGCCCGAGAAACGGTTTCTTATCTATCGACATTTAAAATATGGGTCAGTTTCTAATAGATAAAAGGTACATTGCATCTACATAGAATTATATATAAATCAATTGCCTTTAAACAGATGCAAATATTTTATAAATTATGCGTCATGATATGTGTATGATGCATCACGTCGTTAACTTTTGTGCTTAGAATCCCTACGTTCCGTTAACGTGATAACGATTAGAGTGACTTGGTGCCACTAGGTGGCAGCAGTGTGTTAAAAATCTGCCCAATTCTATCTTAATTAAAATCTGAGAGAGAAGTTATGGAGTGTGTAAGGGGAAGCACCTGGACACTTGGCTGGGCAAGTAGGTGCGAGCAAGGAAGGCGGCCTCAGGCAGGCGATTGGTTCTAATCAGGAGTTCCAGACACTGGTCCAATCTTAAGGAAGAATTGAACAAAATCAGTATGTTAGTAGCAATGGAAAAAATAATACAGGATTAATTTAAAGAAAAAAGAAAAAAAAGTACTCACTTCCCCTGCAAGAAGTAGGTCATGAAGGCAACGTTGTTCTTGCCGTCTCGTTCGGCGCCCTCAGCCAGTTTGCTCACCATCGCGCCGTTGCCAGAGGCTGTAGCCAACAGCAGCAGGCCTCCGTAGTCCTGGGCGTGATGAAGGCACTCCTGTGCCAAGCCAAACTGGCACTTACTGATAGCCAACTCTGCCAACTGCTTCCATTTCTGCTCAGACTAAAATATAGAACAAAAATATATTTGACAACTAAACCTTTTCGTTACAAAGCTCAGGATCATGTGCCTCGCTCAGGAAAACGACAGAATTTGAGTAAAAATTATAAGTTGATTAAATTCTCGAGCTACACGATTCATACCTCTGCTTCAACTGCCAGCTGGTAGCCAATTTTCAGCTCCCCTAGTTGGAGAGCAAGTTCAAACCGGTGCTCTGGGTCGGTAGAGACGGCCAGCGCTTGCTGTTTGAAACCCTAGAAATAGAATATTCGATTAGAAAAACTTTTTTTTAGAGATGGATCCGGTACATCGGCGTCGCACGGGCGTGGGTGAAGTCGTACCTGTTTCTCCAGGAAGTGGGCCACCCTGGTCCTCTGCTCTTTCGGAATCGTCGGGAGCACCTTGTCGGCCATGGAGAAGTCGCGCCGCATGACGGCTGTCTGGTACTCCAACACCGACACCAGCAGTGAGTAGCTGACGATGTTCAGCTCCTTGTCTCCGAGGTACAGGCGGTCATCTTTCGGGATGTAGCCCAGCAAGTACATGGTCCTGAGAAGATTAAAAGCTTCGAATGTAACCCAGAAATGGGGGGAAAGGGGCGTTTTTTCATGGCGACCTTCTACGACATTCGGGACGCTAATGAAACGCACCTATCCAGGTGAGCGATGGTGACGATCTCGCCTCCGACAAAATAGTTCAACCGGTTGACCGAGCTGGTGTAGATGAAGCAGTCTCCCACCCACAGACCTGTCTTTACAATCTCCTGGATCTCACCTTGCACCTGCACGCACACCCAAATCAGTCTGAATACATGCAATTCTGATATAATCGTGTAGACATGCGATGATCAAAAAGATTTGAACGCCCGGTAGACGACTGGGTGTGCAAATAAACAATAAACAATAAACACAAAAACCTCTAACCTCGAAAGCGTCCTCGATGCCGTCTTCGGTGACCCCTTCGTTGGACTCCTGGGATGCGGCCACTTTGTCTGCCATGTAGCGCAAGATGAAGAAGGACTCCTCCGTGGCGATGCACACCAGCTCTCCAGAGTCGGACCAGAAGATCTAATTACAGAAACAGGAAATGATGCGCTGCACGTGGCAATATGGTATTTACAAACTTGAATGCCGTACAAGACGTTTAAACTTTGTGAAATATCCTTTTAGCGAACGGCATTTCATGTTCATGTTTTTGTCTGCTTGACAGAACACTGGATGTTCAACATGGCACCTCATGGTAAAGATCTGTAACACCCTGAAACTGAGTTAACGGTACAGTGGTCAGGGTCATAAAGAGGTTTTCTAAGATGGATTCCACTTAGAACAGGCCTCACAAGGGTCCTTTAAAGAAGTGCAGAAGCTGCTTCGAAAAACAGGCACGTTAACGCTGCAGCGCTTCTTTAGAGGTTACAGAACTGGAAGGTCCACTCGTCGGTGCTCAGACCCTACGCAACACACTGCAACAAGTCAGTTTGCATGACCGTCATCCCAGAAGGAAGCCTCTTCTGAAGCTGCTCAAAAGAAAGCCTGCAGATGGTTTGCTGAAGACGACCTGTCCAAGAGCAAGAATTACTGGAACCATGTCCTGTGGTCTGATGAGTCTAACTTGTTTGGCTCAGGTGGTGTTCAGCATGTGTACCGACGCCCTGGTTTAGGAGTATAAGAAAACTGTGTCTTGCCTACAGTAAAGCATGGTGGTGGCAGCATACTGGTCTGGGGCTGCATGAGTGCTGCTGGTACTGGGGAGCTGCAGTTCATTAACGGAAACATAGACATTAACATGTACTGTGACATTCTAAAGCAGGACATGATGCCGGATGGCGGTTTTCCAACATAATATCGACTCCGAACACACCGCCAAGATGACAACTGTCTTACTGAAGAAGCTGATGGAGTGGCCAAGTAGGTCTCCAGACCTGAACCCTATTGAGTACCCGTGGGGCATCGTCAAGCGGAAGGTGGAGAGGCGCCATGTGTCTGACATCCAGCAGCTCCGTGTTGTCATTATGGAGGAGTGAATGAGGATCCTAGCAACAACCTGTGCAGCTCTGGTAAATTCCATGCCCAAGGCAGTGCTGGATAACAATGGTGCTCACAGTTTTGACATGTTCACATAGGGTGTACGACCTTTTGTTTTTGGAGGACAGTAAATCACTGACTACTCTAAAAGTTTCATTTCTTTAATATTGTCCCCTGAGAAGATATATAGATATATTCTTGTATAAATGTGAATTTCAACAAGCATTACATGTTTTGGTTGAATTTCAATGCGGCGTATCAGCTCGGTGTTCTCCCAGTCGTAAAAAGCCAAGCCGTTGACGGACCTCACGCCCAGCAAGAAGCCACCGTGGATGCCTGAAAGAAATAAAAAATAAAAAAACATCGAAGCTCACTGAGAAGCAAGTTCCTGAAGTGAAGTGTAACGATCACGGAGTCTCTGACAAACAGCTGCTCGAGTCGTTTTTGCAAATACGAAAGTTAAAATTACCTTCGGCCCCAAAATCAGGTTTGAAGGACTTCTTCTCCTTAAAATTCTTGAAGATTTTCACCACACTGCTGCTCTCTCGAATAGCGTACCTGCACACGAGAACGAGATATTTCGTTTTTTTTCACTTCTTGTGGTCGTCTATGTGTGATGCAGCAGAACACTACTTACTCTGAAGAATCATGGGCCCAAACAAACTCCTGGGCTGAGCCGAAGCTCTTGTTCCTCAGAGCCATGGCTGTATAGATGATGTATTCTCCGTCGCCGCAAACCACCACGAACCTGGTCGTAAAACGGGTATACGTTAAAACATGGTACATCGAAGACAACGTGCTGGAATTGGGTGATGTAAAGTGTCCAAGAGGGAACATCTTATTTATCTTATGTTGCTTCAGCACTCATTTATATCTCCAAGAAGGTAAAAAAATGCATTATATGTAAACTTGGCTAGAAAGTCTAGTGGAGGCCGACCTCCAGAACCGTTTCATTGGGGAGCTTTGTGTAGATTTGGTGTCAAATTTGTGTCAACTAACCTTCCGTTAGGGTTGTGCTGAATAGTCTGGGGGTAGATCTCGCAGCTGCCCATGTCTTTGACGGCCAGTGGCAGCCTCTCTCCGTCTTTAATTTCTGTGTCGCCCATGGCCTTCAGGTTGGCCTGCTGGACCTCAGAATGCTTGGCCCAGATAATCTTCCCGTTGGTGTCCATGGACATGGCGGGCTCCTCGCGACCAAGCTAATGGGAAAAACAAAAACAAAAGCCAGAACATTATATATATATATATATATATATATATATATATATATATATATATATATATTAGGGGTTTAATGGTACACTCGCAGAAATAACGTACTATAATGTAATATAATGCATAGTCTAAGAACACAAGTAATGTTAATTTCTCAAATAATACAGTAAAATTTACCTATAACAGCATATTCCTTATGTATTAGTGGAAGTACAGGGTATTACCTTAATAATGATGCTGCCCTCGTCGTAACCGAGTGCGACGTTGTTGGAACCGCGGAGGCCGCACACGCACCAGACGCGCTCCATGCCGTAGTTCAGAGTGCTTTCCAGCCGATAGGTGCTCGAGTGCCAGATGCGCACCGTGCCTAAACGCGGGTAAAAGAGGCAGCGTAAGTCATTCGTCTCGGTCTATGCGTTTTACAGGTGGACACTGTGACCGTACCGTCCTCGGATCCCGTCACGATGATCGGCAGCTCGGGGTGGAAGCTGACGCACGACACGTTCTGGGCGTGACCCTCCAGCGTCTGCACGCACGTCTTATTCTGAGGGGAACAATTGGGCGTGTAAGTGGGAACGAAGTGACAAGAAACCAGAGAGAGAGAGAGAGAGAGAGAGAGAGAGAGAGAGAGAGAGAGAGA
>JAAIIK010000082.1:753645-887428 GCA_014706435.1 Silurus glanis
GTGTGTGTGTGTGTGTGTGTGTGTGTGTGTGTGTGTGTGTGTGTGTGTTTTTCACATATAATATTTAATTTTCTAACTTAACTGTTCTATTTATTTCAACATACTTTAACGAATGTCTTCATTCCTTCCATCCTTCATTCTTTCACTCCCTCGATATGTGGAATTCTCAGGATTTTACATACATTTTAGACATTTAAATATATATATATATATATAATGTATGTATATATGTATGTATGTATGTATGTATATATTACCGTAATTTCCGGACTATAAAGCGCACCCATATATAAGCCGCACCCACTGAATTTGACAAAGATTTTTATTTTGAACATGAATAAATCGCAGGTGTCTACACTGAAACTAATGAACTTTACACAGGCTTTAACGAAAGACACGTTACACACGGTGTAACGGGTGAAATATGTTGCGCTTCTATTAGGAGCATAGCGGTATTTTGGGAACAGCCTGGCACTGAATTTTTTTTTCCGGTATTACTGCATGTGTGCAAGACCGAGGATTATGTCCTTATTATTTTCTGATGCTCATTTCAAGTTTTTTCTCCCGAAGCCGTGCAGCTCAGAACACAGGTGAGGTGCGTTTTTTCGTTTCCGTTCGGAAATTTCATTGGTCTAATGTTATGGGGTTCAGTTTTTTGGCTTGAAGTTTGTGAAACCGGGAAAAACCCAGGAAAAATTCATAAATAAGCCGCTTCGTTGTTTAAGCCGCGGGGTTCAAAACGTGGGAAAAAAGTAGCGGCTTATAGTCCGAAAAATACGGTATATGTGTATTAGGGCTGTCAAAATGAACACGATAAGAAATGAAGCAAATTAATTTTAACGGCAGCAAATTAACGCAGCACACATTTCCGTTTGACCATTTTATTTATTAAAATATAATCATAAGAGACGAAATGAAAAGTCAACGCAACACACATTTATTCCCAACGCCCTTTCTTTACTCGGATATAAAAAAATAAAATAACTCCACAGAAAAAAAAAGTATTTTACTGATGCGCCAAGTCTCAAATCAAACAGCAAAACAATCCACCCCGATGCACACATCCGGCAGTTAAAACCGTCCGTGTGGAAACGTTGCAAAAGTTCCCTTTGGTGTCCTGATGATTTCCGCCATTTAAAACACCATAATGACTTTAATCCATTTACAATATTTGGTCTTCGTGCTCTATGTCGAGGATGGTTTTACTAATAATAAACATACATTTGCATAAAGCATTTATTTGTCTATGTGCATGTTGATTAGAGTATTACAAACCTGAAAATGATTAATTTCAGGTACATTTAGAACAGATAAGAATTAATTACGAGTTAACTCATGACAATCATGGATTAATTGCGATTAAATATTTGAATCAATTGACATTTTACACTATATTTCCAAAAGTATTGGGTCACCTGATGTTTCCTGCTGTATGTGGTTCTTCTCCAAACTGTTACCACAAAACTGGAGGCACCCAATTTTACAGGACGTGTATAGATGCGCTTTAATACAATTTTCATTCACTTGAACTTGGAAACCCAAACCTGTTCCAGCATGGCGATGCCCCTGTGCACAAAGTGAGCTCCATGAAGATCTGGTTTACATGCTTTGGAGAGGAAGATCTTGAGTGGTCTGCTGTATCCCTACTGAACACCTTTGGGATGAATGTGAACGCTGACTGCACCCCAGGTCTCCTCCCCTACATCAGTACCTGCATTTCATAACATCCTTGTGGCTGATGAACACAAATATCCATAAGCACACTCCAAAATCTAGTGGAACATCTTCCCAGAAGAGACAAGTGAGACTAAATGTGTAAGGTGATGCTCAAAAATCACATGCCGTACTTATGACCAGGTGACCCAATACTTTTGGAAATATAGTATATATAAAATTGGCAAATTCGGCAACAATCAACAGTCCATCATGATGTTTTTATTAAAATTTTTTTTATTATTCCTTCTTTTGGCCAAATGAAAGGTTAGAATGTTCTTAAAGACAGCAATATAATAATAATAATAATAATAGACTACCAAAACCCATGTGTCCTCTATTGAAAAGGGGACTGTTAATAATTTAGACTCCCATTATTATGATTATTATGATTATTATTAGGGGGTCTAAATGACCGCATTATTATTCCCTTATGTCCTATACGTTATGTCGCCTGCTCGCTAGCAAGCTACCAGGTTGAGTTCATTCCCTGGCGGTAGATGGTCATAAATGAAATGATAGAAACATGTTTAATTAACTGTACTAATTAAAAACGCGTTAATTCCGAATAGCAAAGACCAAAGGAATGCATTAGCATTAGTCTACTGTCTGTGGCTATATGGCCCCCGGTGTGTCCCGGATGTAGCTAGTTCACTAGCTGTGCTGATTCCTGTCTCCACTACTGCATTGTTTATTTATTTATTTATTTGTTTGTTTATTTATTGAAATATAATCGCTATTTCACTCACCAAGTCTGCTCTCGCTCGCTATTTCCCCTGCTAATAAAATAATACGATGCTCCGGCTCCTAGAAGTGTGTGTGTGTGTGTGTGTGTGTGTAAATGTTATAAATAAATAAAACCTTGCACAAGTCTGCAAACCCCTCCAATCTAATACTTTGTGTAAGTTTGTGAAACAAAGTTCAAGTTCCTTAAAATTGCGAGGGGATCCACCATGTACGTCTCCTTTTTAAATTTTTTTTAGGCCATTCCATAGGTTTTCATATGTTGGACATTCCATGTCTTTTTGATTTAGATTTCTGCTTCGGGACACTGGCAAAGGCCTCTTTGTTTTCACCTTTTTTGAAGAAGGACAGAAGTTCTTCAGTTGTTGCCATAATAGCTCTGTATTTGGAGCTATTCATTTTTGCCTATCTAGCGGAAGAGAATGTTCCTCGAATGATGATGCATATTGGCCAAAAACATACCTTTTTAGAATTATGGCTGAAATGTTCAACCTCTATCAGCTCATAACATTTTCCCCCACATAGTTCGGGGTGACTAAATGAATCTTTTGGCGTAATTTAGAAGAGCTTGAATGTTCTTCTTTTGTAATGAACGGCTTCCATCTTGCCCCCCTCTACCTCACGGCCCGGACTTGATCTTTGCAATGTTTCTGTGGTGCCACATTTTCTCTGCATATTGACGCTTTTGACAGTGTTCTATAGTACATTTAGTGCCTTTTGTTATTCTTTTCTATCCCTCTCCTGATTGGTACCCATGGCTCTTGGTTGGAAACATTCAAGCAAATATTCTAACAATAGCTGACTTTAATCTGGTTTTAATCCGAATCTCCGTAATTAATGGCAAGCGACTGCCGTTTACCCACAGGACACATTTTGAATGTGGTGCCCAGACTTATGCAATCAGGGTGTTCTAGGGTTTTCATGTAGAATGTTCCCAGTTCACTGGATAATTTGTTAGTTGGAAGATCACATAAATAGCAGACTTGTTACACCTTTAATGTTGTTGGTATTTCTGTTTCTATGTATTACAATATATCAATAAAATGGCAACCTTCATTGGAGCAAAATCTGGATTTGGCTTCACTTGTCTGTGGCGTTCCTGTCTTTCCAGGTGACATTCATGAGAATGTCTTCTGCTGCCACCTTGTGGTAAATCACATACATGACATTGAATGTTCATACCAGAGGTGCCCAAACTTTGAATCTATGAATGGCCAAAAATTGCACATGACTGTGGGCTGTTTCTGGTTTATACATTATAGTGCAATATGCATGCTTCATAATGTTTAATATTATACATACGACCATGCGTACATTTTATTTAAAAGTTTTTTTTATTGCCCATTAAGTAGTTATTGCTTTCTGTTGAACACTTGATGGCAGACGACATCTTCGCAATACAGCTCCTGCAAAAAAAAAAAAAAAAAAAAAAAAAAAAAAAACAAGAATGAAGACCGTATAGGATGTATGCTATGCAATATGATTCTCTAATTGCTGGAAAAAAATCTCACCAAATGTAACTTATCTCCTTCTAACCACTGCTTCCATCCGCGGTTGGCCTTTTCTCCCTTTTGCGTGCACACCAATGTGTCGCCCTCCCAGCTGACCAAAGTCTGTTGGCACAATGGCGCAAAAAAGGCGCAAAAAGAAATCTACAATTTACTAATAACAAGCCTACAAATTGATCTACCTCGGTTGTTTTGAAGAATTCATTAATGTATGGGCAAAGAATGAATGGGAAAAAAAAAAATAGTGTGCTTTCCCATTATTTAAAGGGAGGAATAGGTTTTAGGAATCATTTAATGTAGATAAAAAGGAATATGAAATTTGAATTGGTTTGATTTGGTCTAAAAATCTAATGCCAGGCCATGATGATGTTTCCAATGCACTCTGATTCTGAGCCCGCACACAAGATCATCATACAATCCAGACATCTTCTGCATACACAAAAATCGGACACTATGATCGGTTCATTGTCACTGTGCTTGAAATGGCCTGTTTTGCTCTCATGAATGGATGTGGCTTTGAACCTCTGCTCACACAAATGATACGTTTTTCTGGCCATTTCCATGTTCCTTGGTGAGGTGGTAGGACATCGGTTAAGACTCGGAAGGTTGGAGGTTCAAGCCCCGGTATCGCCAAGCTGCCACTCTTGGGGGGCCTTTGAGCAATGCCTTTTAACCCTTTGTGCAATGTAGTGCCAGAAAGCTTTACACATTGAAAATGAAATGGGCTCCAATCAACAGAATCGCATGGTATCAAACTGAGCCTCGGATCCCTGGAGAGAACTCTGTCGAACAATCAGCTCTGGAGGAGACGGAACGAGACGGACGAAGCAGAGGAGCTTCGTTCAAACACCAACAGCTTCAAACTTCCGGCGAACAACACGCTTTACCGGTGTACGCACCAGAAATGTTGGTGTTTGAGACATAGTCGCAATTGCAAGGAGAAATAAAGTCGCAGGTTTGGGATCATTTCAAGCTAAAACATAAACACTGTACAGTGCATTTACACAGGTAAATTTTTTTATTATTTATAAATTTTTTTTTTAAGAGTAATTGAATTGTATTTTATATATTTTTAATTATTTATTTAATTGAATGCACTAAATTGGTTTAGTTTTCAGATATTCTTGTATACAACTGCAGCACTAAAATGTACATTTTTCTAAAAAGGGAACAAATTACTTTATTTTAAGAGGCCCGTCTTATTTTCTTTTGTCAATCGATGCAATAATCTGTCAAAGTCCTCGTTAACTCGATGGCTACAGCCCTAGCGTGCTTATGAAAAGTCGACTCTAAAGGTGGTGAAGGTTCAATTTGGTTCAATCGATTGTTAGTTTATTACAAATATTCTGTTGAATCACAGAAAGAAAAAAAAAGAACACGGAATAAACAATATCTGTTTCAAGTTATTGAGTAAGTAAAAATGTGAGGTCGTGTATGTGAAGGGGTGCCAATAATTTTGTCCACGTCTATAGTGAGTCAAATGTCAAGCTAAGACTTTGCGTCAGAGTGAATCCAAAGGTCTGAGGTATAAAAAAAAAAAAATGGTTTAAATATTCATTCCTACCTTAAGCATTCTGTTGTCAAGTCCTTTAGTATACTCCTCGAACTCCTTCCCGATCTTCAAGCTGACCTCATAGTTCCTGAAGGTGCTGAGCGTCTTTATCATAAGCTCGTCTCCCTCCTGGATAATAACTTTGGTTTGAGACAAGTGGACGGCGATCTTGCGTGTGACCAAGTCAACGTCTGCAAAACAAAACAAAAAAAGCCTTTTTGCAAGCACCATGTGGACAAGAAAAGAATTCATAACGCACCCCATAACCAGTCGTTCGGGCTTACTGAGAATTTTCATATATTCCTCAAAGTTGTCATTTGTCTCCAGAACCCACGTCCCGTTGAAATCCACAGGCATGGTGGTGGTGGGCGATGAACTTTGGGCCGAATGTAAGAGGGCATGCTGTTCCCAGGACTTTATACTGGAGCGAGTCGAATCGTTCACGTTGTTAAAGATAAGAAAGAAGAGCAATGGGAGAGAAGCCAAAAAATGAGGCACAGTCCAGCCAACGGAATAGACTTCTATTAAATTGTGAATTTCTTGGCAGCAGACACAATGTATATAAAATTTCAACATCTAGTCAGTGGTGTTACCGCCATCAGGCTTCATTCTGAGATGAGGAGTGCATTGGTTTTCTTCCAAATGTAGAATTTTGTACCAGAGCCAAACAGTTCTTTTAGATCAGAGAGGTTTTTTCCGATTCGAGTTTTGCCGATTAATCGCCACTTATAGTCGATCGCTGGAACTATGAGCTATCAGCAAAAATTCATATCGATTTTTCTGGCTTCCGGTCTGCTGTTAATATGAGCGGCCTCTAGAGGTGAATCACTGAATCCACGTGCTGTTTGTTTTTACACACGAGACTGCACGCTGCACGGAGAGCACTATATTATATTTATTATTTATAACTTATTACAATTTTTCATTTATTAATTAAGATATTTATTTTATTTAACACATTTCCGTTATTCAGTATTGGTTGTTTTTTATTTTCTTGCTGATGGTTACCTGGGATTGTTGAATGTTAAACAATGTCAAATCTTAAACAAATCAAATGGATCTTTTTTTTTTTTTTTTTTTTTTTTTTAAGCGTAAAGATAAAAAACAAAATGAACACTAGGGGTCAGCATGGTCAAGCTTTTAGTTTGTGGCAACCAAACGAGTGCATCTTTTCAGAAACAGTAGAAAAACCCGTGAGCTCTGATGCTCGCTGTCTATCCAGTCCATGGCACGACTTAGTGTTCGTGAGAGAAACTCCAGATTCAGTGCAGGCCCTGACTAGCGGTTGCTGAATATGAATGGGTTTTATTTTGACAATGCCCACTTGCACGGGCGACACTGCTGTCGGTTATTAACTCGGGCCCAGAAAGCAATTTCACAGGCCATTTCCAGCCGAACCTATAGAGTAAATGCGAACAAAGCCTGCCCTTTAGCAAGGAGATGCTGGCGTGTCTGTCTGCGCCACGAGAACAAAGCGACGCCGACGCGGTGTGACTTTCTAGCCAGACGAAAGCAGTGCAACTCCTGGCCAGGTTATCAGAGATCAGTGCAATGCAATTTCATGAAGCTAATTTTCCGTGCATGTCCTAAACTGGCAGCACCCATGCGGGTATCTAATACAGTGGTACATTTAATACAAAGAGACAAGGAAGACAAAAAAAAAGTTGAAAATAACAAAAAATATACATTTCTCTTTACTCATTCACTCTACCCTTTTTTTTTTTTTTTTTTTTTTGCTTAAACCTAGCTAAATAAAGCTAAATAGCCTTCCATGCAGTGTGTTGTAGGGAAGTGGTAGGTCAGTAGGACCTAGAATTCTGTGTGGAAAATCTAAATCCCAACACCAGCAAGCTGCCCCTGCAGGGCCCTTGAGCAAGGCCCTTAAACCTCAGTTCCTCAAGGGTATAAATAAGATAATCGTTAGTCACTCTTTATAAGAGCGTCTGCCAGATGCTGCACATTACCACCTTCTTGGGTTTCATTTGCAGAATATTTGCATAAAAATAAATAAATAAATAAATTAGTCCATGTGTGAATTTTTACTCTATTCTATGTATAATTTTTAGTAGATGTGTTGGCATTAGTAGTAGATGTTTCCATTTTTTTAGAAAGTGACCAATAATTTGTGACCGATATTCGATATGCAGATCGATTCGTTCTCGCCAAACCGTTTCTCGAGCGCGTTCTCTCGGCACCGTTTCCGCCACGTGAATATTGACGTATCGCAACGAGACCGAGGCTTGTCCTGAGAGTCGCATAGAATACAGATTAACATGGCAGAGGTAGAGCTGCATCTTCCTGGAGACCAAACAGGAAAAGAACCGAATCGCATTGCGTTGAATCAAACGGAAATCGGATCGCATCACATCGGTAGCTGCGCCATATGTATCTATTTCATGTATCGTATCTTTGGCTATACATCAATATGCGAATCGCATCCGCCCCAGTTAAGGAGATGCACCTTCCTACTGGATAAATGGTCTCTACCTGCATTCTGAATGTGTAAACCGACCCTTTGGTTCAAATTATCAATTCGCATTATGCTTGGGGCAGGTATGAATTCAACTCTTGGATGTACAGGCCCTCATTGCTAATATACTGCATGCATATTCTATTGATTATATACAACATGTAAAGGATGACTGGGGTGTCCGTTGGTAGTGGGATGGTACTCCAGTCACATAACGATAGCACAAGGTGGAAAAAAGCATTGGATGGTCACTTTGTACAGGGTTAATATCAAGAGTGAGACATGCATCAAGAGTGAGTCATAGACAGATATGGCGGAGAAAATCCGGTCATTTTCCACAATAAAACATTGTTCACAATCAGATAATACATTTCTGGGTGGCCCGGTACCAATTGACCCACGGACCGGTGCCGGTCTGCAGCCCAGGAGTTGGGGACCACTGCTATAGAGGTATGTGCGAACCACATGCTAGTTTACTCGCTATTCGGCAGCTTGATAGCCTTAGGGTGAAAGCTATCCCAAAGCCAGCTGGTTCTGGATCTGATGGTGCAGAGTCATCTGGCAGGCGGTCGCAATCAGCCCGGAGTTTGGTCTCTGTGATGCTTCTGGGTTTTGGGCTGTAGTTGGCGACTGAAGTTTATTAATATTCAAAATATCAATGTCTACATTGTGGGAAGGGCTCGATATAGATTGTTTTTTTTTTATTTAGATTTGAGACAGTTTGCGTTCACAATATTTACCCGTACAACAATTTGGTTTTATCTGGCCACTCTGAGGCCATCTAAAGTGGAAGGCGTCCAATCACGTCGCCATTTTCACATCTGTTGATCAGATGGTCAGACAGCGCTAGTCATTTCAAATCCCCAGAAACTAATGCACAGAGAAAATGTATAGAAATGCACAGAAAACCCAGGGTTATTTATTGAGGTTAATATCAATGCTTCTGATGGAGATGATGTATGCGGGTGTTGCAGCCGTGGTTGCAGTGAGAGGAGACTTGTTGAATTGTGTTCACTGTATTTCTTGCTTTTGTAATGGCATTGTTTCCCGCTGTATGAGATTCCTTTCCGCGATGCAGTACTCCTTATACTGTGTTTCGGTATAATATTGATTGGTTTCTATAGCCGTGGCGTCATAATGACTGTATTAAGAGGTGGATTAGCTCAGGTAGGACACCATTGAAGGCCTGGGTGTATGGTGTAGATGCATGGCCCAATGCTATATATAGTCATATAACCATCCAGTGGATTTTGTTCTTGCAAAATCTAAGTGATTGCAATTGGTAGTTGAAAGAACAGAAGCCAAAATAAAAAAAACCCCGAATGCGCCACCTGCTTGTGTTTGCTAATTTATTTATTTATTTTTCGGTTCCATACAGAGCATGGATTGCTCCACTGCTTTGCTGCATGCTGGGCCCCATTTCGGTTTGGTCCTATGGATTATTCGGAGCCCTGTGTGATAGAGCTCCTGTCGAAAACCAGCTTTCTACCCCCTTTTAGAAAGATTCATTTCCTGCTGCTGGCCTCTGGGTTCTGGGTGTTCTGGAACTAGTTTTAAATGACTCCATCTCTTCCTCCATAGGCACCATCCAGACAATCTGCAGCACACAGCACGAGACTGCGATTTCTCCGTTCGATTCAATGCCTTCTAATATTAACTCGATTCGAGAAAAGTCTCAGAGTAAAGCCAGTTCACATTTCACATCAAGTCCCTGGATTGAAAAGGAAAAAAAAAACCCCCACTCGTTTATTGTAAAGAAACGTTTTTATTGGTCAGAACTTTCCGTAGCGTCCATCGGAGAAACTCGAACCATTTACAAAAAACAAACAGATTCGTTCAAGATATCAAACAATGGTGCACACGGGACAATCGGGGCGCGGTGGAATATCTCACGACGGCGGTATCACGAGCACGTGGCGGACGAGGAAAATGGTAACCACAGGTACATTTAAAACAGCGCGGAAGGGACGAACGATGAACCTCTTTCTAGCTTAGGTCGCATAGCAACAAGCAATTTTCCAGCTACAGCAGAATGACTACATGAACATCCATCTTCATTTTGATCGTACTACTTATATATAGTTAAACAAGCCTTTCTCAGGTGACGTTTTAATAAACTGGCAAAAAAATAGCACAAAGCCCTCATTTGCACAACTCCCCTACCCCCTTTGAAAATATTTCCTGAATTTACACAAGGCTATAGGGATAAACGGGATACAGAGCTCATTACTAAACATGAAGTGGGGCCGTTTTTACACAACTGATATTTTTAACCAGATGGTAAAAGGGCAAACTTCCAATTTATGTTTTTTTCTTTATATCGAAGTTAAATTGAGGATAGAAAATGACACCTCATGATTTTACCATTCCTACTCTTTTTATGTGAAAAAGACAGATGTCAGACAGACACTAATAATCAATGTTTTTTTTTTTTTGTTTTTTTTTTTTTGCATGACAAGCAAATGTGGGCACAAAACAAGGTGACAGGCTGGAAAGGATGCATTCTACTTGACAGCTTTCTATTTACAGTGTACAGGTATTATAAAATTGTACCGCCAACCTTTCTACGAGTACAATTTGAACGGAATTCGACAAGACGGCGAAAGACAATATGCATTTCTATGTGCTTTCGTTAGAACGTGTAAACCGAAGTCTATTTATCATCGTGGTAAAAACATTTGAAAATATTTGACATTAAAAATAAATTCTCCAGTGTTATTTGCTAGACAAAAAAAACCCAAAGTGTTCTGTAAGCCGGCGTTAAGGAAAATAACCATTAACCACATGTTGAGACATTAAGACATGTAACATGTTCAAAAACAAAAACTCCCCCAGCAATGCTGGTTTTCGCTTTTTTTGTTTGTGTGTGTCAGTGCATATTCATATTTATGTAACCTGTAAAAACATGGACAAGTCTTGTTTTTTTCCTAGACTGATTTAAGCTCCTTAAACAAAGGGTACAGGAACTCTTGATTTGAGGATGGGTGTGTGGGTGCAGTTCCATCGCTGGCCAGATTAGCGGATTAGACAACAGGTAGGTGTCGGCAAAACGAAAATTCTTGGTGGGTCAGTTAGATAATCAGATTTTCAGGCAGCAATTTCAGACTTTTTTTCGTTTGTGTGTGTGTGTCCTGAGTGTATGAGTTGAGGAGGGATGTTAATAGGTGGACTCATCCCACACTAGTTTGCCCTTCACTCTTCCTCTCTCGAGTTTTGTGTGCTCCTCCCCTTCGCTTTCATCAGAGTCTGCACTGGACAGATTCCGAGCCAGCTCATCGTCGTCGTCGTCGTCGTCCTCCTCCTCCTCCTCCTCTTCAATGCATTCATCGTCTTTCTCAGGATACTCCTCCTCGATGTCCTCAGCGGTCTGTCGGCCCTCGATATTCTGTTTCGCAGAAAACGAGAGAGACATGTTTTTAAGTTCATTCAGCTTTCAGTTCTGAATCAAAAGTACGAGGCTAATGGAAATCCATTCTTACATGCTGAACAGAAATGCTTAAGAAGCTGTTTTGTGGCGTTAAATAGACTACTGAGGTATCCGCATTAGGCTATATGTGTACTTGTGGTTTTGCCTCCTTGCAATCTGTGCCACCCAGTTGGATTTCCGGGGACCTAGTGGAGAATTCTTGCTCGCTTCCTTGCCGAGTACCAATACCAATAATTCCCTTACTACTATGGACAATTCAAGCTGATCATTACCTCTAGAAATTTGTATACTTGCATACTATACTGAACAAGGCACCTTCCCTTTGTTCATAAGGTGCGAACTGCCTAGTTTAGGCTTCACTGTGCTTTCAGTTTCTCCCACACACACTTCTGTGGTACATTGAGAAAGAGACACTTTCAGCTTTTTTTCAACTCCTCTGTTGAAAAAAAAAAAAAAAAAAAAGTCACTTCCCTGCACAAAGTTGGTGCATAAATGGAGCAGACAGATTCCGAAAAGTGCAAATGACTCCTTGCAATCGTGCCACTGATGCCGCGGAATTGCTCTCATTTCCGGGGCTTATAATTTCAAGGTTTGTAGTCTGGCTGGCAGAGGGTATACATCAGTAATGCCAGCAATAGATCCTGGCCAAAAGACACTTTTTGTCACTGCCCTGTCCATGACTGGCAAATTGTATAGGGGGCCCATCAGTAATGCCATCAACAGATATCATGCCCATATCATGTACTGTTTTGTCAGAATGGGATCATCAACAACACTGTCGGATTATGCTGCAGTGCCATCCATAACATGCTGGTTGTGGCAAGGCGTATATTTATAGATTTGGCCAATTGCAATTTGGCCCATCTTGAGCAATTTGCTAGTTCTCGGTTCTTGGATTGAAGGCGTGCAGCTGCCCAGTGACAGAGCTTATTCTGCCACCTCGGATTTGCTTGCAATTTTGTGCCATGAAAAAAAAACAAATCACCATGGCATTGCTCCACACTAATGTGGAACTGGTCAGCTTGTAAATTTCGGTCCATGTACTTTTTTTATTGCTGTTTGCTTTAGTTAGCAGCTGTACTTCTATAGTCAGTTAACTTGTCGAACATCTGTGGGGTGGACCCCATTGTTTGCCAACTGTTGATGGTTGAACTGTAAATGATACTCTTCACAGGTTGTGCTTAGTAGCCAATGATCTGATGTTATCAAGCTACAGAGGTGGAAAACACTCATTCAATCGATTGTGTAATTTAAAAAAATGGCATTGTAAACCCCGAGCCCTTTCAGTGAATCAATTCAATTTTATCTCTATGCGACTGTATATTCAGAAAGCAGAGAATAGTAGAAGAACCAAAGGCAAGCAATTACTGAGTGTATTGAAAAGATGGGCATTCTGGCAATATGAAGGACAAAGAAAGGACAAAAAAGGAAAGTGAATGAGCGTGTGACCACACTGGGTCACAAGGTGAGTACTTTGCTACTGGTACTGAGCAAGGAAAACGAAGGAAACTGCTTTGGGAAAATGGAGAAGAAATTTCCGATTTAATACTGCAATACAAGGAGTTTCCCTTTTTAGACTTGAAAATTAAGTGGTATGTGTCCTTGAGACCCGCAGGAAAAACTATCCGTTGTTCAAACTGTCTGCTTCTACCCCTTCAATAACGCTTACTGGATGGGCTAATGAAGCAAGTGTGTAAGTTACCTCCATAGGATTGACAGTAATGGTGACATTTGTGTCATCCCAGACTATTTCTGGCTCCTTCGATTCATCGTCCTTCTCTTTTAGGCCTTCGAGATAGACCATGTGAAAGCGGTAGATGCCCAGCACCATGATGACCACCAGGGCAGTGATACTCATCACTATCATTACTGTCGCTGCTGCAGATGTCTCTGCGAATGTACACACAAGACCAAAGTGACAAATTAAAATACTATGACATTAACGTATCCAAAAAATCAATAGTCTGCAGAAACAATGTCAAAACTCTCTACTGACTCAATGGTTAAGAAGCTGGTTGGTGGAATCCTTACCCGACATGTATTTCGAGTTGGTGTGGATGACCAGTGGATGATGGATTGGTATCATAAACGGGGATTTGACAGCCATTTGATTTACATGCTCCACAGTTTTTACATTATGAACTATTCGTAGCTGAAAGGTAAACAAAAAAAGCAGCTGAGATTTGCAAAATGTTCAACAGCTCAAAATATCTTCCACTGTAAACTTGTCTGACATTGTCAGTGAAAAAGGTTTCAATTAAACTGTCAAAATGGATGAAGGAAGCAACAAAAAGGGCACAAACACACACACACTTCATTCTGCATTCCAAGATGCAATCTCTGACCTCTAGGTTAAAGTTGTTGCTGGTGTAGCGGCCATTGAGCTCGGAGCAGCTGAGCCTGAACCTTCTCTCTGACAGGCTGGTCGGCTGCCAGTTGCGGTACCTCACCTGCTGGATAGCCAGCTCATAATTTGCCATGGAGTCCACACCTGAGACACACACACAAACCATCAGTCAGTGACAAGCCACCTCCTGAATTGTTTTCAGCCAGACAAAAAAAAACAGTGGCGTCGCACAGGGTGATGTGAGTGTTATTTTTAAACAAGAATATATGGCTGCTACAAGTTTAGGCTTTCAGGCTCAAGGTGTCTTGTGCCTACAAATATGTCTAGTGCAGCTACGGATTGAGTAACTCAAGTCAATGACTGAGTTCATTGTTTAATTGGAATGGGGGAATTGGGCCTAACTCGGGCTAATGGTACAGGATATCCATGCTGCGATGCCATATATGAATTAAGTTTATGAATAAAATTAATCCTAACAAGTTCTTCAGCCCAATGTCAGTACAGCGGCATATCGCCTTGTCAGACTTTTAGATCATTATAAACATATGAATTATTTTCTCACTGAAAGTCTTTTATACAATTAATTGTCATGAGTTTGGTTTCTGTTTGTAAAGTAGAGGTTGACCGATTTTACCGACACTGGTAGCTAGTTAAAAAAAAAAAACAGTACTGACTCATTTAACCATGATAAATAAAATAAATATGAAAATATAAATTAACAAATATATATAATTAATAACTAATATAATATAGCACTCTCCGTGCAGCGCACAGTTTCTTATGTAAAAGCAAACAGAGGCTGCTCTCATAATGACAGCGGACCAGAAGCCGGAAAAACTATCGGTATGGATTTTTGCCGATAGTTCCAGCAATCAACTATCGATGCCAATTAATCTGCAAAATTGTAGAGTATTCCAATCCTGTGTTTAGCGGGGAGGTGGTAGATTAATGGTTATGGCATTGGACTCTGGATCGGAAGCTGCCACTGCTGGGCCCTTGAGCAAGACCCTTAAAACTTAGCTGCTTCAGTTGTTCTGGATAAGTCTCCCGAATGCAATAATTGTAAATGTAGTGAATAGTAAGCAGGGTGATGGAGAAATAGGGAGTGGTGTTAGTTCCCTACGAGATTTAAATCCTTCACAAAGGATCACTTTGAATTAATATTCATTTAATACACTGGTATGAAAATGAACAACTTGGGTGTTTATGACGATAACGACTCGATGTAAGCAGATCAATGAGCAGCACTAAGACAGATACCGTAAATAGAGATGCCAGAGGTGGAATTAGTGGCGTCGAGGTGTTTCCCCAATAGGGAGCTGTGATGGATCTCCAGACTCTCATGCTCTGGATTCAGCTCCTCCCCAATGACCAACACATCACAGTAATCAAGGTTGTGCATTACCTCCAGAATTCCAGGTCTGTGACCTACATAAAGTACACAGATGTATATTAGGTAACTTCAAGCTACACCCTGGCGATTTTTATTATCTATTATATAGAAGACTCTTGTCCATTGTTTATGATATTGATAATAAACTGTTAATGCAATCTCCAACTGCCCCATATATACTGTATATGACCAACGACTGAGCCGTTGTGTAGTATGAACGCAATGTCAGTGATCTATGGCTCCTATAATAACGGGCACAGTGCATTCGATATACCAAGTACACTTGACATAGTCTGGTACAAAAGATATCCCTTATTTTCAAAAAACAAAATTATTTCCTAAGCATCACGGAACGTTTCTTCAGTCATGTTTCTATCGCGCAGGTAATAACTGTAATTTAGTGTTTCGATCACATCCGCGCGCTCCCCAAGCTCAGCAAAATAACAGTTTCCAACGGTCCAAAAGGTTTGTGTATGTGTACGAAGAATGAACAATGGTAAACGTGTCAAGCAAAAAGTCAATGTTACAATAACCAACCGATAGGATCATGTGATTTATGCAGAAGTCAGAACTCGGTAGAGTCACAACTCTTTCCCTTTAATGAGCTTACTGCTGTCAAATGTTTCCATGATTGATATAAGACAAAGTGTATGCAATCCCTTGGAATATAACTGGCTCCATTTTTGCTTTCTAAGCTCCTAGCCAGAGATGGATGTGACAGCTTTGTGAGGTGACCTCGTGATGTTCAGGCTATAAGTGTAACACTTTTCTCAAGAGAAGGCTCAAATGAGAAACGAATGACTTTGTTAGTCAATTTTCAAGCAGCCACGTCCTGAACACTTGACGACAAACCTTCACCCTACAATATTGGTGTATGTGAAAGAGCAGCGTTACCCAAGTTGAATGTCGTGTCGCTCCTGGTAACCGTACTGATAATACGAATCTCTTTGAAGAGTGGCACCCCAAGAGGGGTTTGTAGCTCAGCTGCAGGTTTTGTTACATGCTCGGTGCCTGTGATGCTGATCTGTGGCTCGCTTGGCACCAGCACCATCACCCCTGCCTTTATGTCCGGAATGGATATACACTGGTCCTCGCCAAAACATCTGCACCAGACAGGCACAAAAGAAACCTTTGATAAAGACTTGCATCTGAGGGCATTGTTCCCATTCTAAAAAGATGTCGATTCATTTTCTCCTAACAAAGCACTCACTGAATGGTTGTGGATACACGTAGTGTGCGCAGGCCCGGAGTAGGGAACTGCCTCGAGTTAATATAGGAGACCTTTTCCATGGCTGAGTTAACGTTCTCCAGATCATCGCTTTCCATCACTAGCACTGACTGGGCTGGGTTGAAATGAAACTGAAATGGAGAACGAAATTGGGGTGGGGGGGGCGAATGTGTTAAATAATTCCTGCTTGTGAGAAAATGTTTGTGTATGCATGTACCTTGATGCCATTCCCTAGGCTCTCCATCGAGTTGATGTCTAAACCTTCCTTACAGGCCTGCAAACAGGAGATGACCTTCTGAGTCTCGATCTTCCCAGGACGGATAGTGAGTCCCGAGAGACTTCCGCGGAAGTACTGCGTGAAGCGAGGAGTCATCACCTCTCCTCCTGCCAGGTGTCACAACACGGTCAACAAAAAAAAGAAAAAGCAGCATACAACACAACTCCAATAGCCAGCACCACCTGTGTTAACTGACTGAATGTATGAGTGGGTTAATTTTCTGGGCTATTTATTTTCCTTTTCCAACCTGCTGACACAAGCGTCCAGAGAACGTTCTAATCTGCCCTCTCTCTTGGCCCACTGATCATTTCTCTGACATATATTGCCATTTGATTGTTATCTGAGCCCAAGAAAGCAGCAAGAGAACCCTCGGGTTTCTCAAAAAAGGACAGTCTACTTTATCTGTTATGATTTACTAGCAATTTCTTCTGGCTTGGGATTCCAGATTGCTGAAAGACAAGCATAAAAATGAATACCTAGCCCCAAACAATTGCTAATTGAGTAATTAGAATATAAAGAACTAAATTGCCCACTTATGCCTGTTTGCTAGTGCAGCACATTAGCAGTTTTGACAGAATGAAGTGCTAATGAAATAATGGCCCAAGTCTAGGCGCTGTTAAATTCTCAGATCCGATTGGTCAGAAGGTGTTTATTTTTATTGCCAACAACAGCTCTGACAATCATTCCAGCAAAACATGCTCAGTCTATTATGCTACCCTTTTCAATAATAAAATAGCTCTGATTGCTCAACTATTTACATAAACAAATGGAAACAAAACATGTAGTTGTGCCAAATACCATTCTTTCTGCTTACTTATTTGCTTCCAGAATGGCATCAGTAGAATGCATGACTTTCTTTAACAGCGATCTCGATTGGCTCAACCTTGAAAAATCCAGTTACCATTATGTTGACTGCTAAAGCAATCTCACATGCTAACAGCCTGAAAGGTTCTATAATGTGGCTTAATCGAGCTTAAACGTGATCTATGGTGGTATGCTAGCGAGTGAACCATTCGATTCCTTTGAATCCTGTCTTGGGGAATCGCAATAATCACCACCGGAGGCGAAATAGAAAGAAAAACAGATGAGCGCTGAGAGCCTCATTTCAGAATAATGAAACTAATCAGGCTTTTGTTTTATGGCTCTTGATGGTTTGTAAACCTTAAATAATAATACAAATAAAAAAAAAAACTCGGTTCCAGGTGCCAAAAATAGCATCTCCATTTAATCCGAGTTATTCATAGTGTGAGCCTATTAATACTTTGTATGGTAACACTAATATCTATAAATATGTTATCCATCTGTCTTACCTTGCCAACAGGCACCGACTGTCAGCTGCACATCAATTGTTAAGGGATGAATGGGCCAGTCGTCGGTCACTAGGTAGGGGTCGTAGGTCACTCCGTCGACAAAAAGGGTAACGGCGGGAAACGCCACGTTAATCACGTAGTAGTGCCACTCTTTATCACAGATCTGTGCGGAGAAAAAAGAGAGAATGTGAGTAAAAGAAAAAGCACATGCTATCGATATTCGACTCGGTCAGATAGTGTAGTAAAGGATGCATCTAGAACATGTGTGTCAAACTCAAGGCCCGCGGGCCACATCTGGCCCAATGTACAATTCTATCTGGCCTGCAAGATCATTTTATAAAGATCTATTATTATTGTTATTAATGGCCCAGCGATATAAAGCGCTGATAACACACAAACTACATATCCCATAATGCAGCGCTTCAGCTGCCTTATCGAACGCTAGGCTACCTGGGAACATTCCAGGAGATATTTTTAGGGAGAGCAAAATATTATATAAGTTATTTAAAGTTTAAGTTCATTTATTCTGGAATAATATTCCTGTCTTTTTTTATTCCTATTTATGTTAAAAAAAAAAATAATAAATGTTTTTGGCCCACGACCTAAAGTGTGCTTTGTGTTTTGGCCCCCTGTGCAATTTAGTTTGACACCCCTGATCGAGAAGCAGGTTTGCTCTTTAAACTTTGCTACAATATTAGTGTTTCTTTGGCATCATGTATGTATCTATGGTGACAAATCTCATGTGTCTTCTAGTCCTTGTTTGTTACCTGATTGTGGCCACCTGTTAAATGTCAATTTTTTAAAAGTATTTAGTTTGTGGTTTAAATCAGACTGCAACATTACAGAACCACAGTTTATTTTGACTAGCCTTCATTTCTGTTGGTTAAACACAGTTCTTTGTTTACAAGCTCTTCTGAGGTCCTTTCTGCCTGTGACCTTTATAGCCAACTAGAAACAAAACCATGACAAGACGTGAGAGCCGGAATACAAATCAAACCTCAAACCCTGCATGCCTCCATAACAAAGAATCATTGTGCAGTGTTGATATGAATATTATGCACTGGCAGCTAAGACTTTTATTGATTGGCGGCGTGCAGTACTCGCAAAGTGCTTTTTTACAGATTCAATAGAAACGGCAAATGTGGCCTTGTAGGAATAATAGAAATAACTAATAATAGCAAACTATTAAACAGCACTGAGTAATGCATTTGCAGCATCTTTGGTATCCGCCTTGTCAAGGTTGCATGTGTTTACATTTTAGATAGAGTTTGGTTATGTTTCTGGGAAATACCTAAATGGTTAGTACAAACACAATGAATAATTTCGCCGGTGGGAACAATGTAGCGGAGGTTGAGAAACTGTTAAAGTTCACACGAAATGCTGACTTGGTTTTTCTGGGTTTTGCTATAGTGCTGGGGGGGTTTCATATTTAATTTAAAACGTAAACAAACAAATGAAAACTATGACGGTGGACCATACCGTCTCACCTCAGCATTCAACTAAACAATAGCAACTGGAATTAGACACACGACAGATAAACCTAGCCAACGTTCACCAATTGAATTCACTGGGCTCGAGGGGGGATTTACTGAGAGGGTAAAGGGTCCATGAGAAAAACAAAGGGTATGAAACACTCATCCTCGTTTTCACTCCGATAGGTGGAGTTGTTGATTGCTTTCAGAGTGCAGCCTGTGCTGATCATTGGAGCATGAGATTGGCTGAGTGTTTCTAAGTGCCTGGAGATTTATGGACCTGTAATAGGCCAGGCATCGGCTTCTTGGGGGTAAACAATCATTTGCGCCTATCTCTGCCCCCTACTCTCCCGACACGTTGCGCTACACAGGGAACAGAATTTGTAGTCAAGAATTAGGCGGTGTTCAGTTTGAAATAATGCTCAGCGAATGCTGGGACAGCCGATCGATTGAAACAGACTTCAACAGGATGATAAATGCACAAGTAAAGGAGTTGAATATGTTTTTTACAAAAACAAATATGGTGAGATATTGCAAAATGTGCTAGTGTCCCGAGGTACCAGATAAAGATTCCTAAAGACGCCTAAAGAGCCATGAAATTACTGAGCAACTCAAGAACTTGGAGGATGGATTTGCTGAGAATCGGAATGCTGTAAACCAAAGATCCGTTTGAACGCGTTAACCGTTTGCATGATCCTCTGTTGGAGTTTAAGTTCATTCCCAAATGAGATTCTTGCACAGGTCTGCTTAACGGACCTCCTCCCAAAGTCCCACTTTACAACCCAGTCGACTTACAGGCGCTCCAGTTCTAACGAGCTAAACGCACCTCTCCTTGTCATTGCCCTCCTCCAAAACAAGCCTGATCATTGGCAGATAAATGATTCAGGAATTTCTAAAACATTACCAGTGACCTCCACGTCTACAGCCTCAAGCTGGTCGGGTAGGTGACCTCATTCCAGGAATACCAAATCAATGCTCCAGGGAGCGGGGATTGTTTTTTTTCCCCCCATGCTGTCAAAACACATCTCTGTGCTGGTCTGTCTGAAAGGAACATGTTCATTTGGCCATAAACCAGACCTTAATTTATTCTGAGATGGTACATTGTTTTGAAAAGAACTTTAACGCACGAATTCTGCACTGCATCGATTCATTCCCGATCTTAAACTGGTGAATGCAGAATGTATCTCAAAGGGCACAAAGCAAAAGAATTCACCCATGTTTTTGGAGGAACCAAAAGGAGGAACTTCACCAAGAAGCACCAAATGGGGACTTGAATCCTGAGCCATTATATTTAAAGTCTGATGCTCTGCTGACTGATCTATCCAACTGTTCTGTTATAAAATGATTATTGTTATATGAGTGTATAGAAACATGTCAGTTCCACCAATATATGGCATTATAAATATATAAGCCCATTTGCACAATTGTACACTGTAGGATGTCTATGCATGCCGTGGTATTACATTTTGCATTCACTGGAACAAAGAGGCCCAAACCTGTTCCAGCAGTACAGCACTGCAAATGTGAACCTAGGCTGAGAACCCTCCTACCACTCAGGCGAAGAACGTGAAGACAGTGGTAGGATGGAGTTGGAAAGTTTTTGTTTTCCCAATAAAATTTTCTTCATGTATCCACACCACTCTTCCCCAGCTCCACCCATGCTACAACGGGAGATATAGCACTGATTCAATTTCTAAAAGCCTTGAGGTTGTGGAGTTCGAATAATAACTCCTGAAAGTTCGCCAATGTATGAGAGGAAGCCATCTCTCTTCTAAGCTTTTTCATCCATGGAACGGGACCTGGGATTTAGCTGGCAGTTCGTTACATCCACTTTCCTGAAAAAGGCCATTCATGCACATGAAAGTACCACCACACACTTGTGCACTTGCACACAAACACTTGGCTTCACTTTCACTCAGTGCTCTCCTGGCAAGCACTTCAGCCAGCCATGACAAAGCCATCATTTCAGACTCCCTTTTCCAGGAAATGCATTGTGCGATCAGAAGGAGCTGTTCTGATTCGGCACACACTATATTGGCCCGGGTTCTCGAATAATCCCTACTGTAGCCTGGGGGTGAAGAACTTAAAAAAAAAAAAAAAAAAACAGAGAAAAGAAAAGCTGTTTTGCAGGTGTTTTTAAATTTCTTTGCATTCTTTATTTAATTATTTAAAAAAATATACAGTGGTCAGTAAACAGTGTTCCAAACATACGGGAATAAAACCTGCACTCAATTCACAGGCATCTGTGAAAGGCCCCCATTTGTGCATTTGGTTAGCATTTTTTAACGTTAGCATGGACCCACCCCTTTCATCTGATATTTGTTAGGGTTTTTTCAAATTGAAATTGAGTATGATGTAATGGGCTAGAGTATCTGAACCCCTTGTCTTTTACATCAACCTAGGCAAAGATTTACTTTGGTCAAACAAATATAGAAATGTTCAGATGTTCAACTTTATTTTTTTTATCGAAAACACATGAATACCAGCTTGACACACTTTTGGCATCTGGCGAGTTAAATTCTCCAAACGTTCAGCTGCAATACTTTGTCATGCCTCTTGGAAAACTTGTCAAAGATGTTCTTTGCTAGTTCGAGATCTCTTTCTTGCGATCCACTTCATCACAGAGCAATTCAATAGGATTTAGGTGCAGTGACTGGGCAGGCCATTTCATGATCTATAAGACTTCAGACGTCTGTTTGCTCTCTAAATAACGTATGTTGTATGGTGAACTCTGTTCCAATGAGGCGCAGTCCAGACAAAATTACATGGTGTTGAAGTATGGAATGGGAGCCATGTTGGTTCAGTATTTTATTGACCCTAAATAAGTCTCCAACCTTCCCTGCTCTCCAAACTTCCACAACCAATGTTTTACTGCAGGGGTGAGGCAGTCTGGTAACATCTTCTCTGTCTTATATAAGTTCTTCTGTTAGAGCCAAAAATGTCAGATTTGGACTTATCTGTCCACAGAACTTTCTTCCAATTACAGTTCTTATCTGTTTTTGCCTTCTACCTATTTGGCTACATAGAAACAATAGGAGCATGGATGTATCTAAAAAAAAAAAAAAAAAACAGTAAAAGACTCTGTTTTAACAGGCTAACTGGGCTAATCCTGATCCTATACAAAAGGTTCAAGTACATTGAATGGTACCTGGCATCATTGACCAGTGGCAGGACAACATCCACATTGTTAATAAGTAATTTAAAAAATCTTCAATTTATGAGGAAAGTTTTAATGGCATACTCTCTTGGGGCGTTTTACTGCCGCATCTTCTGATGCTGAAGGGAATCGCAGACGCGATGCATGCAGTCCTCATGAGAAAAGCGATCTATTCTTTGTCACAATGACAGATTTGTGTGTATTTTATATTTATGTATTCATGTTTATATTCTCCTGCTTGAAGGGCAAATCAGTAATCCGAATAAATCACTGCCAAATGACATGGGACTAATTGCTGCTCATCAACAGTCAATGCTGTGATATGAGCTGGACAGTCAGCATGTATTAATCCTTATAGTATCTACACTTCCAACCAAAGGCAATATGCCAATTATGAATACAGTATTCTCTATTAACAACATTTCTGGGCTTCCATTAACCCTCCCGATTTATAGTTGACATAGAACAATAGGCGCCACAATTAGCAGAAGAAATCAGTGCTCTTTGCCCTCTGGACTGAGGAACATCAGTAGAAAAATCAGCTTATTGATCTAAACGCATTGAGGCAAAAAGCACAGCGAACAAGGCCTTCTGTTTCTTTGTCTTTGTCATTTAAAAATGGACTTAAAATGGACATTATAGCCCATAAAAACATTCATTCGCTATCTCTGATGAATACAATCCCCATGTATTGTTCACCGTTGGCTCCATACACGATTCCAAACAATGGAGGTGTAAGACCTCACCCTCAATTTGTTATAATTGCTAGGAAAACGCAATTGAAATTCCTTCAGAATAGACCAGGATTTTCCAAATATTTCTAGATATTCATTCCATTTTATGTCCCTTTCATTGTAGCTGGAGATCTAAATGAGAAATGCTTTTAATTTTCCAATTGGTTTAACAAAATCAATGCTAACTGTCATTGTCATGATTGTTGCCATGAGATGCATCTCAAGATCTCTGATACTACACTCAAAAGAACTAAAAACTATAGGCTGTCTACCGGTCCTCAGAACAGACCGTTTGAGAGGTTCACAGACTATGCTAACCTTAACAGAAAAGGTTTAGTGGGTTCACTGGATCAGTGATGGAAGAATTCTTTGAATTCTTTGTAGCAGAAGTGTTTTAATTCATGTCAGGACCTTGACTAGATGTTGTTTGGCATTTACTCGTGGACTTGCTTGTATGTTTGGGCCATTACCTTTCTCAGTTCAAGCTTCAGGTAATGGACTTAAAGTTCTTTACAAATTTTCCTCCAACATCACCTCGGCAGCTCACACGGAGAGCTACAAAAACCCCAGATGAACATCTTAGGAATGGCTGATCTCACTTGCCTTGGATGTGATCAGTGTATATAAGATGCAATGCTAATTCCACTACTAAATAAGCTATATACTGTATATAGGCTTGTCTCACATTTGTCTCAATGAAGCACCTCGATGAACCCAACCCCAAGCCTTTTTGGACTCAATTGTGGTCTTGCAAGGCCTGTTAATTCTTGGTCATCAAGGTACTTTTTTGAGACTATATACCTCTTTTATTGTGGAATTTACCTTGCAGCTGCCCTCTCATGAACTCTTTTTGGCTCCCTGGACTGGATGAGGTGGGAATCTGGGAAAATCTGGGAAAATGTAGCATTGTTCCAAGTTCCAATAATGGCTCACACTGCAGTGTTGGGGTCTATATGTACTCCTCAATCTGGAAAACTGGATGCCCAGTCCCAAGGGCAAGTCATGGGCCGGACTCTCCTGTACTTAGTTGTTGTAATCTCTGGGATTGAAAAAACGTGATTCATGGGACCATTTGACTTGAAGCTCGACCACCTTAAACCTCAACTCTTGGGCTATTCATAGTCTTCCTAGTCTTCTTGAGTCAGTGTTTGCTTATTGGCCAAACAGTTATTTTACTTAACTGTGTCCTAGGCCAGGCAGAACTGGATCACTGAAGCCTGTGTAGCTTATTGGATTTATTACAATTTTTTTCAAAACTCAATTTCCATTTGACCTGTAAGTAAGTGAGCAGTTCATGTTGGTAAATTGAATAGTACATGCTGTTATGAAAATACAAAACCTTCCCTGCTTGTATGCAATTTTTCAATGGCAGATAATTAACCCAGTGGAAATGTGCAATTGCTGACACATTTGCATACTCTCGTGGCTACGGAACTGTCTCGGTTATTTAGCGCAGAAGATATATGCAGTTGCTGACACAATTGGAGGCTCTCGTGGCTGTAGAAACAGATGTTACATTGCCTGTGTAATCAGTTAGATTTTCAGGTTCCGTTAAAAAGCCTTACTCTTGACATGTGAGAGAGAAAAAAAAAAGAAACCCTGTACACTTGTCATTTTTTTTTGGGGGACATGCTGAGTCTTCAAGATGTTTTAAGTGATTACTGCAGCACACGAGAAGCGTTGTTTACTCTGGAGACAACTAAAGATATGTGAACATATGTCTGAAACAGCGATTCAGAAATTATAGATGTCATGGCACAAATGCAGTCATAATTCATCTCGCACGGATGTTCCATCTCTCTGCAATTAGCAGCTGAGAGTGGGGATAAAATCGTGGGCTATTAATTATAGGAAGGTTGAAAAGTCAAAATCCTACCAAGCTGCCAGGGGTGAGCTTTTGAGCAAGAGACTTAAACCTGACCTGATTCTGGGGTACCATAAATCCTGTAGCCCCAATGATGCACAGACAGTATTGTTACCCCAAAGCACAAAGTTCATGTTTTTCATTACAATTCTCATCCACTAATTCAATTCTTTAACAATTTCAGACAAAATGGTCAGCAGTGAGAGCAATATACATCATCTTGAGCATATTTAAGTTCAGAACTTTCAGATTTGTTCAAATCCAGTGACCTAATTCACTTCTATGCTCATCAAGGACCCCCTTGGCCTCGGGTTATCCCATTTAGCAATGCGTAGAATGGAAATATACATTTTTCGGTTTCCACTCTGTCTTTTTCTATCGTCTCCTCTTCCTCTATACTTTTAAAAGAAGTGTGCATCGGTTTCTTCTAACCTGCTCCAGCTTCCAGTGGAACTCTGCCGGCCTGAATGTGTCCATCTGCGTGAAGTCCCTCCGCAGCAAGAAGACCAGACGGCAGTTGTGCACATACAATGAGTAATGGTGTCTGTTCATCTCTGTCAATATATAAGATGGGTGAAGTTAATTCAAATGAAAGGGGGGGGTGGGGGACGGGGGGATGGCAGAAGTTCTGAATCTTGAGCAAAAGTGTATTGTGATCTGTGGCATGGATAGAAATTCGGAGCAAGTTGACCTCGTTGTTCCATTAATATGGTGAGACCAAATTAAAAAAATGTGATTATTATTGGGACAGCCTATCAAAACAATCAATCATAATCAATTGGAAAGCCATCGGTATTCTGGCATCTGGCACCTTTAAGGCCATGTTTTTGAGGTGTTTTATATATCGAACAATTAACCTCCTCAGTGTCTTGTGATTTCCATGGCGATGCGAATCAATGGTCTTGCAACATTCTGATCCGAATGTTGAACATGCGATACACTACTTCCTTGCTTTCTTAGTAAAAAACAAAAACAAAAAAGAAAAACACAACTAAAATACGGGAACAAGGGACGTGGCAGTTAAGCGGGTAAAGTGTTGGACTTCTGATCAGAAGGTCATGAGTTCAAATCCCAGCACCACCACGCTGCCACTGCTGGTCCCTTGGGCAAGTTCTTTAACTCTCAACTGCTCAATTTATATGAATAATATAATTGTTAGTCGTTGTGTATAAGGGCATCTGCCAAATGCCATAAATGTAAATGTGATGCAATTAAATGTGAACTGCTGAGCACTAAATAATTTCCAGGCCTGTGTAGGGACATTTACATTTTATATTTATGCCCTTATCCAGAGAGACTTGCAGTTATCTAACTTCTACGGCTGAGCAATTGAGGGTTAAGAGCCTTATTCGAGGACCCAGGAGTGGCAGCTTTGCAGTGCTGGGATTTGAACCCGTGATTTTTCGATCGACATCCATCTTATCCACTTCCCTATAACAATGCTCTGTAATCTGGTAAAGCGGTATCAAGTTCCCTCATACCCGTCTTGTCCGAGTTGCATAACAGCGTCTCCTTCTCCCCTCTCAGACCAGGACTAGGGCTGTGCTTCATCCATGTGGCAATTGTGAATTGTTCAGTGAGGTTTTGAGGCACCACCAGTTCTGGAATATTGGTCGCCTGTCGCCCATCGAAGTGGAAGACGAGGTCACTGTCTCGTCCACTGTCGGTCAGCAGCGAAACTGTCCAATTTGTCGAAGTGCTCGGGGCAGGGAGAAGATCAACACTGCCTGAAGCGGCACCTGCAGAAAATAACAACAGTGAGAACGGCTTCGGATTATGAGGTGACGGGAAATGTCACACTGAACTTAACAGCAAGCAGTGCTTGACCTGGCATTTATTTTTGTTTTGTTTTTGTTTTACCTCAATGTCACAAAAACACATGTTCATGTGTAAAATTCCACCTTGTTACATTGAAGGTGGCAAGTAGAATCTGTAAAAAAGCTCTCGCTGCATATCCACAGCTCTAACGATCACAGTTTGTCCGATATCGATAGCTTGTCTTTTTATAAACAACCCTGCAACATCCTTTCTTGTTTGTACTTGGTAATTCCTTTGTGGTTTGGAAAATGACAGTTATAGAAAAGAACGTTTTCCCTCTTTTGGACAATAACAGGCAAGCTAAATTCATTACAGTGAATGTTGTCGTGAAATATGATCCAGGACATTTTGCCAGACCCCCTAAAGCGAAAACCTGGTATTGACCAAAACTCTAAAGCTGTAAAGATGGTTACAGTGTCTGTATATGTATTTTTGGATCAGGTTACCACACATCTAGTGTTAGATATTATTTGTTTGTTTAGATTTTTCAGTAAATGACTGACGTCCTAATTGAAGAATCCATTTTATCCATTGCAGTTATTGGATATCCCATAAGTGTCAACTAGAGCGCCCCACATTTCTGCATGGGAGATGAAATCCAAGGTGGTTATCAGGGATGTGTTTTTTGAGGGGGGGGGGGAGGTTGGGGATGTAACTCAACAATTGTGCAAATCTTTGACTCGTTCAATTTCTTTTAATCCTGCCTAAAACGTTTAAGGTCTTCATACCGCCAGGCTTAAGTGATAATGACAGAAGTTCAATTCCACTGATTGTCCATTTCAGACAAATGAAGAGAAAATCAATGGCAACTTGAGAACAAGGTGTAACTATGAAATAGCTGAAATGTATACGCAAGACTCCTGGAGTTCTCTGGTTCATGACGTACGCCGCAATGTGCAATTGGTGTTTTTGGGTAGAAATACAATTTGTCACAGCTGTAATTTTGACAATTGGACAAAGTTGTAAACACACCATCATGGAGAATTTTTGAAAAGAATTGAAACTGTTCCCGCCAATTTCCAGCCAAGACTTTTCTTCCCCTACTTGTGTAGGATGTCTTTGGATAAGTATAAAATGTTCCCTTTTCTTTAACTAGGTGACCCAAAGCAGTAGTAGCATGGCAATGCCTCTTGCACACAATGAGCTTGGTGAAGATATGGTACATGGGTTGGAGTGAGGGATCTTGAGTGGACTGCTTGGACCTCAACCCTATTGAACACCTTTGGGAACAATTGGAATGCTGACGGCACCCAACCATACACCCTTCTCATTCTACATCTATAAAAACTTTCAAAATCTATTAGAACATTTTTTTCCTGAAGAGTGGAGGTTATTATAACAAGAAATGGGGAGTAAATGTGGATCGAAAACACATTACCAAATAATGCTCTATGGTCAATTGTCCATATAGCATTAATAATTGATTAGGACCATTGGGACCCACACTTCTGTGCATAAGTTCTATAGCTGCTACCATATTCAGCATGCTAATGCGTATTTGCCCATAGTGAACATTGCATACCAAATAGGTCACGGGCTACCTGTACTATTTATGGTACATTAATGCTAAAGCTCATATTTAGCAATGGTGTGAATGGTTCCCGTTGGATATTCTGAAGATTGGCACTTCTATAACTTTTAAGTTGTTTCTTGACTTCACGACTCACCACAGAGCTTCTGCAACGATTTCTCAGAGTAGGTTTCCCTGTCGCAGCCTTTCCCGATGTGGCTGGTCTGCAGTTCTATTGTGACTTGGACCGAGGATATGGGGCCACCACACGTCTCGAGGTGCATCGTGGGAAACAGTTGCTTGCTGCCGGTCCCAGGCTCGTAGTCCACTTGCTTACTCCATCCTGAAGAGAATGCATACAAAATGCATCACAGTTTTGCTAGGACAGCAAACGGCCACTTTTTGATTAACGCCGTAGCTCAATGCGACATACTGCATGGATGTCTTTAACGGAAACTAGAAGTTAGACCTTGTATATCATTTAGCCACACCCACAAAACCTTATACAGTCTACTATGGTCTGACCAACCCGTATGCTGCTTTGCTTTTATACGACACCAACTTTTTTCCCCTGATTGAATCTTATTTGTCTTTATTTATGGATTTGTTTTACTTTGCCTTTGTTCTCATTCAAGTCGCTATCATTTTTCTTCCGCACCACTCTGGACACATTTTTAGCAACACCATTGTGATTTATCACAGCAAGATGGCAGTATCCATGTTGAAATAGCTGCCCCTTTTTTTTTCCCCCTCTAGAGAGAAAGGGTCATAGTTCTTTTATGAGTAACTGAGGCAGCACTTTCACTCCAAAAAAAAAAAGCGGGACAGAGAGGACAGGCTTTACACTTAACAAAAAATTTGTGTGATTTTGGTTTTGATTGTTTAGAATAAAACCAATTCCTAAAAACAACGAGAGAATTACCAATAACTATTCCACCCTATTGTGCCGGGATGCTTGTTAAAATGGAACCTTGCGGGTCCACACCTTTTCTAGGTCTGGAGAAAAGGAGGGCGTCACCAAGATTTTTTATTCAATCGATGTGAAGAAAAAGCTGACGAAGCGCTAATCTGCCACAAATTTCCACGTTGCTCATATGCAATCATTTTTAGAGATTTTTTTTAGAGATTGAGATATTTTGTTATAAAGAGAGGCATTTTTGGGATAAAGAGAAAACTCTTTTTCTCATGGACGTTAAACTTGAGTGAAATGTTAATCTCCCTGCATGGACAGCGTGGACCACGGGAAACGGTGAAGGAACGGAGGATATAGATAGATAGATCAGAGCTGACACACAAGGGATTGACCCTGGAGAGCAAGATGGGCTGGCCAATTACAGACCTGAACCACCATGACATGTTGGAACTGAGAAATCCTCTTTTTTGTCTTTTTTTCGAGCCTCTTTTTCTCCTTGCCCTGGGCTCATCACCTTAGTCACCATGTTTCCACCCCAGCACCTTACACCGAATGACAATGCAGGACACACAATCTATGAGCCAGTGACTGATTCTAGCTGCTGGTCAGGGCCTGTCAAAACATATTTAAGGAACCATCATGCATGAGGCTAAAGGGGGATAGGTTGGGGGTCGATGGAATACAGAAAGGAGATAGGCCTTAGGAAAATTGATTTGCACTTCCGAGCTGAACTAGAGTGTTGTTTGGGGCACTGTTTGCTTGCTTTTACAAGGATTTCTAATTAATGCGCTTGAGGGTGACCTTTTGCGTTGTGCTGGGCGAAACTGTTGTTTTGCTGGATGATCAAAACTCATCTCTTTCTCCGGGTAATACGAGAACATTCTTTCCAGACAGTGCTTTCCCTTGATAAACTGATACCCAGTAGCACCTTTCTAATTGCCCCAGATCGACAAAGTTCACCTGTCATTTTAACAAGCCCTCGGAAAGCAACCTGCAACAGCGAGATGCACACTTGCTGGTAAATTCGCCTCAGCACCGTGTTCCGGTAAGACGATTTAATTATGTGATATGAAGGGGAAACATAGCTTTGTTTACTTTTCTCAGTGTGGAACTTGCTATTGGAATACGTTCGCATTCAATTAAAAGAAAAAATTCACTGGGAGCACTTCATGTCGAGGTGAAATACGTAAAGCTGCAACAACATTTTTTGAAGGTTCTACCATTTCACGGTCCCACCGTTTTGCCTTGAATTGAAAGAAAATACATTTTATGCACTTTACAATTGTTGAGGAGGGACGTGAGGTATATCAGTAGAAGAATGCTGATGATGGAGCCACCAGGAAGGAGGAAAAGAGGAAGGCCAAGGAGGAGGTTTATGGATGTGGTAAGGGAAGACATGCAGGTAGTTGGTTTGAAAGAGGCAGATGTAGAGGACAGGGGGGGTATGGGGACGGATGATCCGCTGTGGCGACCCCTAATGGGAGAAGCCGAGAGAAGAAGGAGAAGAAGCAGGACTTGAAAAATGTGCTATATGTTCAGCTGCAGTTATTATCAAAAACACTAGAAAACCACATGGCCTACATAGTGCTACATGTGCTACATAGGTATTCAAGATGAATAAATTCAAGCCAAAAGACTTTTAGAGCTCATTTAGTACGAACATAATTTTCGACACTTTTTGCTGCATATAATAAAAAATCCAGATGCCAGGCTATCAAATGGTACACACAAAAAAAGACCCTTAAATTTACCTTGCCAGCCAGGTTTGCACATGGGTTTCACATGGATTTGGACAAGCGCACTCTCTTTCGCCCTCTTTTGGCCACAGTCGTAGGCGCTCACCATGATCTTGTAGTATTGCCGCTTGTCGTAACTTAAAATTTCCGTGTTCCGAATATTACCTTGAGGAAACGAGAAACATAAGAGTGGTGAGGCAAAGCTCATCAATTAATTGAATTACAATTGACTTCCCTCTTTGGTATTTAGTCATACATTCATACATGGTCAAATTGGGACACGGTTTTGTAAAATGTAAATAAAAACAGAATACAATGATTTGCAAATCTCATAAATCTATTTGTTATTCAAAATAGTACATAGAGAACATATTAAATGTTTAAAGTGAGAATATATACTATTTTAAGGAAACAAAATAAGGTCATTTTAAATTTGATGGCTTCAACATGTCCCAAAAAAGTTGGGAGTTGTCTTCGTATACCTTTGGGAACTGAAGAGACCAGTTGCTAAAGTTTTTGAGAGGAATATATCCCATATGTGTCTGATACAGGATTCTAGCTGCTCAACAGTCCTGGGTGTTCTTTGTTGTATTTTTCATTTCATGATGCACCGAATGTTTTTCCAATCTTCAAATGGTATTTATTAAAACATGTTTAAACATTTTGCTTTATTATGAATAATATATATTTCGATGAGATTTGCAAATCATTGTATTCTGTATTTATTTACATTTTTCCACAGCGTTCCAACTTTTTTTTGGAATTGGGGTTGTAGCGGTAGTTCTTCAGATAACCAGTAAAAAATCATCTGGATACTTTCTTGTGTGTATGGAAGAAATAGCCTTTGTTTGGCACCTATGCATTATGCCACAGTGAAATGCTTATTTTTTTGTGTATCCCAGCTTGTTTGGAAGTTGGGGTCCCAGTGCACGGTACCCCCGGAGTAGAAAAGGGTAAAGGCCTTTCTTAAGGGCCCAACAGTGGCACGTTAAACCTCATTTTGAACCCCATTTAACCAAAGCCTTAACTGCTGAGCCACCACTGCTCCTATATGTACAGTGTATGAAGAGACCTTCTAAAAAATAATCATTAACACAGCCCGAAACCCTAAAAGAAATCCTGGGTTTACCCATCCAATGAATTAAAATTTTAATTGGAATGCCTGCTTTTGGAAATGGCATGGGCGTGTTTGCTGACATGAAAGAGCATAATAAGCAAGGGAATAAGGCAAGCACTGAGAACAAGGAAAAGTCAGCGCTGGTGGGTATCACTAATTTCTATGGTGTATAAAAACACTCACCATGCTAGAAAAGATGGCACGAGACTAGAACATGTCAGCAGAACCTGTAGTTCTTAGTTAGAAGCTGTTAGGCAAACTACTCAAGAGGGTGTACAGTACATGTGGTCCATTGTGTACAAGGCAAGATAAAGAAAGCCATTTCCACATGTAAACTTCTTAAATTCTTTCTTTGCATATATCCAGGCAGTGTCTGGAAGCTGTATTCAGAGTGCAGGGTCAGCCATGATACAGAGTCTTAAGAGCCTTGCTTAAGGGCCCAAGCTTGGTGATACTGTGGCTTGAATCCCTGACCTTCCAATCAGTAATCCAGAGCCTTAACCACTGAGCTACCACCTCCCCATAGCTAAAGACTAATTAATCTGTCCAAGTCTAAAAAGTGGTAAATGTGGGGCTAAACCTCTGCACTACCATTCATACCAATGGTTTCAAAATGCAAGTAATTTTATGCATCAGTGTGACTGAAAAGTGGAAAGGGGGTTGGTTGACAGGACAAGGACTGACTTCAAGCTACCTTCATCTAAAATTTGACAAATGCATCAGACATTTGGCAGGAAACCTGCATCTCGTAACAGCGCTCAAACGGTGTCGAGGATGAACAAAAAAGCACAATCATCCTTGACGTCTCCTTTTGCTTGTGGTGTATGTTTGCGCGTAAGCGAGTGCAACATATGCCCTGGGAACGAAATTGGTTTTACTCTTGTCTATCAAACACAGTGATCCTGATTGCCTCTATCAACTGAATAGTCAACCATCCTGTTCTTTCCTACTACTGGGAATAGATGTTCCAAACACTGTGTTTTGCTTATGCTAGTATTTCACATGTCATCTACAAGATTGCATTCGATTTTTATTCACTATACAGAAAAGACAGAGATAAATAACGGAAAAAGATGCGAGTAGTGTGGGGTTTTTTTTGTTCATTTTTTTTTTTTTTTTTTTTTCAGGAAGTAGAGGTAAGTCGGATGGTATAGACTTCATTGTGCCCATTTATTTTTGTGTGTGAGTGTGTGTATGAGAAATAGAAAGGAGCCTCACCATTGCGGTCAATGGCGAAAGGGGTGTTTTGCGTAATGATTTCATAGTTGCAGATCTGGCTGTACTGGGCCGAGCAATCCTGGTCCCAGGCCTCCACTTGCACAACACTGTCATAAATCTTCCCCTCTGTCACTGTGGCCTGGTACACCGGCTCGTGAAAAGTAGGAGCAAACTCGTTCACATCCTCGACCTGGATGTGGACCACTGCTCTGATGCACAGAATGAAGCAAGGTTGGAATAACAGAGAGGGGTAGGTAATAAAGGGATCAAGTTGCACCGGCGCCCTAGCACAGACGCCAATTTACAGTGGTGAACACATTTGAACTTCAATCGACCTTCGATTTGAACTAAGACATATTCTCGAACTGCTTGGAAAATAGCATCAAATTCGAATAAGCATTTGTGCAGCGTACGAGTAGTAAATACAATTTTTATGACCCGTCCAGTATACAAATAACGTACTACGCACTTGTGGCTCTTTTTCCAGCTGTCTCCCGAGACGTCAGCCCCGCAGTCGTAAGCCTGAATGATGAAGGTGAACTCCTTTTGTTGCTCGCAATCAATAGGGCTCGACGCCTTCAATACTCCTTCCCCCGACGTCTTGTTTAATACCTCCGCCTTGAACGGAGTGTCTTGTCCGTGGATCTTAAAAGCACAAATCTCTCCTGAAACAGAAAAAGCAACAGGTATAATGAGTTTTTATATATAGATTAGATTACAACAAAATGATGACCACCTGCCTAATATTGGGTTGGTCCCCCTTTTGATGGCAAAACAGTCATGACCCATCGATTAACAGCAATAACTTCTTGAGCATTTTCAGCTAAGATCTGTTGGATCGGACCACACGGGCCAGCCTTTGCTCCCCACATGCATCAATGTCATAATATTATAATGTCGATCAGTACTGCAATGATAGGTTCAGAATGGTGCAAAGATACATAACGGATGAAGTTCGGCAACGCATTATCAGCTCAAACTTTCGCAAAGAAGGTTGTTCTGGATTAAATATGCAGGGTACTGTCCAGATTCGCTGGCAGAGAAAGGATGCCTGCCTATTCTATTTTCTTTACCACAGATATAGAAGCACAATGTGCCATAACCGCCCACAAGGCTAGAATTTTGAATTGCTGACTGCAAAATTACCGACCTAAATTGTTTTGATTCTTGTCTCCGTGGCACATTGTTAACTGGCCCCTATCAATTTCTTGCCAAGGAGAATTCAATTATAAGAGCTGTACCGAGCACATCGTGCGATGTATATTTATTATTCTTTCCCTTGTACACATACAATTTAATTACGGCAAGTTATTGCCTTGTAATATTGAACTATGGGTGTTTTACTAGTGTCTTTCATCTTCTATATGCACGTGAGGAGATAAAAAAAAAAAAAAGAATAATATTTTAAGAGAATTATATTGGTTTATTGTTATGCCACGGAAAAGACCTGCCCACACGAGTGTGAAATTATCTGTTGACACTATTTCTGAAGAAAAAAAACATTGCAAATGGTTGATGTCTTGCTTTTATATCAACTACAATGTTTTATTCAATACTTTCTCTGCATGTTTTTTCAACAATTTTTCAAATTAGCAACAACGGTCAGAAAAGCAGATGTGTGTGTGTCCGTTACAGATCTTTTTCCCCCTCCGACAATATACTCTATATTTCATTGGATGAACTCTATAGTGATCAAAACTGACGTGAAAAAACTCTTGCGGAACGGAGAAAAGTAGTAGTGCATCAAAAATCCAATATACAAACTATGCACACTAGGAAGTGCTGCAATATATATGAGAATTTCTCAGGATTTCTCAACCTGAACACCGAATAGGAATAGTTAATTGGGCATTTAATACAGAACATTGCTCAATACTGCAACACCATAAGTTGCCCATGTTTAATACCATGTGTAATATCAAACCCATGACTCAAACCAAGAGTTTCGGCAATGGGTTTTGATCAGAGCTTGTGTACTTGTGCCTCTTTCATCATCCTGCTCTCAGTTCTGTATCCACTTTAAAATCTGGAGCATTCTGTCGAAATCCTTTAGTCATTTGAAACTAATTCGGTGAATAATAGAAACAGGACACATACAAATATTCAATAGAATACGCAATACACCTTATGACACTATACAGGCTATTTCCTTACTATTAAACTGACACATGGCACTATGCTGGCAGCATGAAATTTAATGAGAACCGTTGTGTTATAGGATGTGCTCGCATAATTACGGTGCATTGCACTGCTGCAACATTATTGGCTGACTGGATAATAAAAAAAAAAAATTATAGCTTTAATGCCCCCGCTAAACAAAACAGAATGCCAAGTGAGCGCTAATCACCCCTACTGCTTGTTTTACATAGGTCCGTCTCTAGATTTACTAGGGGCTACTAAATCTTTAGGGTCCCTGGTGGTCTAGTGGTTAGGATGCGGCGCTCTCACCGCTGCGGCCCGGGTTCGATCCCCGATCAGGGAACCTACCCCAGCCACTCTTAGTGCCGGTCCCAAGCCCGGATAAATGGGGAGGGTTGAGTTAGGAAGGGCATCCAGCGTAAAAACATGTGCCAAATCAAACATGCGGAGGATCCGCTGTGGCGACCCCTAACGGGAGAAGCCGAAAGAAAGTTGTCCTAAATCTGGCAACATATTATTAAAATAGACTCAATCCACTATCAATGGGCTACATTCTAGTAAATTGTATTACTTTAGGCATTACACTTCTCAAAATTCGATTGCTCTTTCGGTTCTCGGCGAGGTGCCAAGAATCGTGCATGCGCAAGGTGTTGCGAAGCAGTGAAGCAAACACGCAGAGAAGCTATTACGCACTAGAGCGCTCCGACAGTTCTGAGAACTCGGCGTCACACTCAGAGAGACAGTTTCTTTCCACTCGCACACCAGCATCTACAATTTGCCGCTGAGTCAAGGTGCTATTGAAGGTGCCTCGCATTCATTTTAATGAGCGTGCTCGCCGAACGCTCAGGTTGAACGTCCCAGCGCTCGTGATTCAAGGCGCTGTTTAAACGGCATAACGTCTTAAACATAAAGCGCTAGGTGGTGTGAGTTCATTGTGCTGTGCAGCAGCCAACATAAACAGAGCTGACATGAAAATGTTCCACAATGCCCCTGATTACCAGAAAGAAATGACTTGTATCTTGTACAACAGTGGACAAAAATTAATGCATGACTGATTTGTATCGATGGGTGGGGGTCGAGGTGAAGAGGGTTCCCCCGTTTTCTCATTTCTTCTCAGCCCTTCTGTCCTCAAATGTCATTGGAAAGGCAGAGCTTAAAGGGCACAGCGAAAACTGATCTGGAGGAGAAAGGACAGAGGCTTGATGTAAGAAAGGTCAAGGCAATAGGTTAATATATAGAGTGTATATATAAAGGAATATTCGCAGTCTTATTTGCTCAAAGGAAGGAAAACCGCTTGAGAAATTGGAGTGGGTGGAAATCGTGCTGGAGAGAAAGAGTGGAAGGGAATGTAAGAAAGAGAGGCTGAGGAGATGTGTGAAAAGGGGTGACAACTGATGTCTTTCCCAATGGTAAAACTGACAAGCTGCGGTTTTGTTTTTTTTTCAAATGGTTTTTTTGCTTCATGATTTGGTCACCCATCAACTCCTACCCACCATCCAGCTTTTTCCATCGTACAACACCTACCAACGAAGGAGAATGAGTTATTACTATGTGTCTTACTGCAAGAATCGCAGATCATAGAAAAGCGCTATTATCTTTTTCCACATACATGAAGGCAGATGACTGTAATTGGCTGGTATTGTTGTGATTGACAGATCTTCCTTTTGCTCCTAGAGACAGATGGCTGTAGCACCACTTGGATGTGGATTCAAAGATTAATGTGAAGGGTTTCACTCAAACTATAAACAGTTAGTTACAATTGCCACGAACGGTTTCTTAGCAATTTCATCTGCATCTCCAAGTTTTGTCTCCATCGATAACCTCAACATTGATGAACCTATAAACTTTCTTTCGGCTTCTCCCATTCGGGGTCGCCACAGCAGATCATCCGTATTCCGGGCTTGGGACCAGCACTAAGAGTGCACTGGCTTGTGCAACCCTAATGGCTGGGTTCGGTTCCCTGACCGGGAATCGAACCCGGGCCGCGAGAGCTCCGGATCCTAACCACTAGACCACCAGGGAACCTATAATGAATGGATATCCAGTGTCACCTTGAGGAGGATGGGTTCCCCTTATTGAGTCTGGTTCCTTTGGTTCCTCACATCATATCAGGGAGTTTTTCTTTACCAATGGCTTTCTCGTTAGGGATAAATGTTGACCACCATGCTGCATACATTTTATGTATCATAATTCTGAGCTGAAGTCACCAAAGTGCATACTTGGAGGAAAACCAAAGAGCTCAGGGTACCATTTAGGGGCCTGTGGCAGTAATTACAAACATTGCTAATTTGTTGAATATATAATTCGTATCAAATGAAAGCATGCAGCTCTTTTAAGCATCCAACAAGCACAGTACAGTAGAGTCTCAGAATGTTTGCGAACTTTGTTTGCGCTCCGCAAGTATTACGAGGTTGAAAGAAGGTCCAAGTGGGTGGACTCGGTGGAAGAGGCAAGTGTATGAAAGGCATTGTTAACAATTGATGGAACAGCGGAGGAAAGTGTGGGGAGCTTTCAGTCAGAGCTCAAAGAAGTGCTTGCAATGTGTAATTATTGGCTCTTTCTGCTGTCAAAACTAATGGGTCAGTGCCTTTTGTCCGCCAAGCTTTTGGCAAGAAAAAAGAACTACCATGCATGTGACGTGTAGTACCGCCTCTTTACTCTAATTGATAGGGTGCTTTATAGGGCTTCCTCACACCTCTATCATTTGAAACAATCCTAGTGCATTTACTCATTTATGGACACTTGAAGGACATTTTCTATACCCATGTTTGTTTTGTTTTGTTCTTATAATAAAGCTAGCCGATCTGGCTAAAAAAATATTTACAAACACCGTCATTCTTTTTTTCTACGTAATTTTCATTCAATGAATCTCATAACACTGTCACATGCTTGAAAGAATAGCCTTGTAAAGAAAACATGACTGTTTATATATTCTAGCTAGCTAGTTAAGTGCTTTAACTACACCGGCTAATATTTGTAAAAAAAAAAGTGTGTGAACTCCTGAAGCCATAACCAGTTTGATCACAGCGCTAACATATTTCTTTCATCTTTTAAAAAGGACAAGCATGAAAATGGCACCGTATCAACGAATTGTAATGTCTGGATCAAAGGGGCTGCAGGGGTGCGTCCAAAATTCGCGGATTTCCGGAACTCGCGAATTGGGACACCTGTCTTTTTCAGCCATATGTGGTACATTCCACATTGTTGGAAGCACACAATTGTATAGGATGACTTTGGATGCGAGAACCTTGAAACTTTCCCATCAATTCAACTAAGACACCCAAATTTGTTCCAGCCTGACAATGATCCTGTGCACCCTGATGCACCCTCACCCTACATCACTACCCGGAACATCTTCCCATTCAAATGAAGGTTATCATAAGTGCAATTGGGGACCAAATTTGGAATTGGAAGTCCAAAAAGTCAGGTGTCCACTATCTTATGTCCATATCACTTTTATAGGTATATGTGTATTTCTCCAAAAGGATAGCTTACTGGTTTGTGTTTAAAAAAAAAAAATGTTCTGAGATGTCTGGCCCTAATATATATCAAATTCCTTTTTTCAGACACAAATTTGTGCACAGTGCTTTATCTAACACACTTTTACACAACTAGCTCACGGATAATGCCACGAGGAAACGATATATATATTTTTTGCAATCTTATCTAGAGCTGAAAAGACGTAGTGGAATAGACTAGGAGGTGGAGGGAAGGTGATTTAGCAGCTTTAACAGATTTTGACCTAGGCCGACTTCACAGCATTTTTTTTTTTTTTGCTCCTTTTATGCTTCTTTGAACAAGCCGAATAGGCTAAAGGCAATATGCAAATATGGATCTAATTGGCTTGTCAGTACTGCGACCGCCCCATTCGTATGCGTGACAGGAAATTCGGCTGTTACACTCCTACATGTAATTAAGTTCTTGCAATGTACATTGCATCGCACCTTGGCTCAATGGACTGTGTTTGAACAGGCCCTGTCACTTCCTGTCAGGCATATCCTCTTTCACTTCCTACAGCCTCAAGCAATTCTCTGATGAATTTTTTATTTTTTTTGGAAACCTTATCTTACACCCAAGCCAATGACACAGTGACAGGTGACTAATAATTTTTTTTTTTTTTATTTGTACACAATATATTAGAATTTCTTTCAATTCTATGCAAAATCACATACATAAATATTTACAGCCAAATATATACTTTATTGAAGCACCAATTACAGCCTCAAGTCTTGAGTATGATGCTACAAGCTTGGCACACCTATTTTTGGGCAGTTGCTCCCATTCTTCTTGAGAACCTCCATCAGGTTGGATGGGGAGTGTCGGTGCACAGCCGTTTTCAGATCTCTCCAGAGATGTTCAACCGGGTTCAAGTATGAGTTCTGGCTTGGCCACTCAAGGACATTCAGAGTCGTTCCATAGCATGGCTTTGCTATCTTGGCTGTGTGCTTAGGGTCGTTGTCCTGTTGCCCCAGTCTGAGGTCCGGAGCGCTCTGGAGCAGGTTTCCTCAAGAATGTCTCTGTACATTGTTGCATTTATCTTTCCTTCGTTTCTGACGAGTCTCCCAGATCCTGCTTCTGAAAATCATCCCCACAGCATGATGCTGCCACCATCATGCTTCACTGTAGGGATGCTATTGGCCCGGTGATGAACAGTGGATGATTTCCTCCAGACATGACGCTTGGCATTCAGGCCAAAGAGTTAAGTGTTTGTTTTTCATTATCTGAGAGTCCTTCAGGTGTTTTTGTCAAACACCAGGTGGGCTGTCAAGTGCCTTTTATTGATGAGTGGCTTCCGTCTGGCCACTCTACAACACAGGCCTGATTGGTAGAGTGCTGCAGATATGGTTGTTCTTCTGGAAGGTTCTACTCTCTCCACAGAGAAACGCTGAATCTCTTTTAGATTGACCATCAGGTTCTTGGTCACCTCCCTCATTATAGCCCTGATTGCACAGTTTGAAAAGGCTGCCCGCTCTAAGAAGAGTCCTGGGGTTTCCAAACTGTGCCACTGTGCTCATTGGGACCTTCAATATTGCAGTAATTTTTATTCCCCAGATCTGTGCCTTGATACAATCCTGCCTTGGAGGTCTACAGACAATTCCTTGGCTGACTTCATGGCTTGGTTTGTGCTCTGACATGCACTGTAACTGTGGGACCTCGTATTTATCTATATATTTAGCTCTTTATCACTATCCAGCGCTGTCAGTTACCAAGTTAGAGCTTGAAAGCAGAGTGGTTAATAAATTCAAGGGTGAAGTTTGAGATGAGTTCAACAAGAGAGTTAAAGGAAATGTTTCGAGATAAGAATACTTAATTCGCTGCAATTGGAAGTAATGGATGTTTGGCTTAATGATGCGTCTGGAGACGCATTCATTGGGGGGATCTCACCCAACCTGTTCTATCCATCTTTGTTTTAATTCCAGGTAGCCGAGGCGAGACGTGTCTTTCAAATATATTTTGTGGGTTTTCTTCGGCCCATATTCACACATTTATATGTTTAAAGATAAAATATAGTGATTTGAGAGAGCAAGAGAGTTGATTACGCCGTATAATTAAGACAGCCGAAATGATGCAATGTGTTCCACCGAACGAGACAGCCTTCAGTTGAAGTTTTCACGGCAAGTAATGAGCCAAATGTAGCACCCAGCCCACTTAAGTATAGGGGGTGTATTTCAATGACACCATCTGTAACTATCTGTTTAGTGCCCCAAATATCTGTTTCGATTTAAATGAGGTGATTGAATGAATCTTCAAAAGCACAGAGAAGCAAGACGTCCAAAGCAAGTGCCATGAATGGCTGGTATGGGTTAGCATTTTCTTTTTGACAGCTTGAAAAGAAGATCTTTAGAGGAATAGCACTATCCTAAAAAGATATATTTAAAAAAATGAATAAAATGCCTAGATTCTTTTTCTACTCTTTTCTACAGACTTCATTTGGCACCATGCATTTAATGAATTAAACAGCAATGGTCTGTGTTGTGTGTAGAGGGAATGGTAACACAAGAGTATGCTCTTATACAAAACACAACTCACTGCCACTCTCAGAAATGGAAAAAAACGATCCCAGCTCATGTTTTAATTATCACCTCTTCAGTGGCTTTACATGTTGCCACATCTGTAAATTCTCAACATAGGTAGAAAGTGTAAATTTGACTTTTTTTCCATTTTTTTCCCCCCAAACCAGTCCCAGTACGTTAGGGCGTTAATATTAAAGTTGTTTTTCTGGAGGTCTTGGTTATAGAGGTAAATGTCCCCCAGGACTATGTATGAGTGGTACCGTTGTAAACCATACATACATGTACAGGAGGGGAAAAAAACAACTACTACCCTAGTACCATATTAACCAGAGTAAAAGAGGTACGCTGCGCTTTGCTCAATCCCAAGTGGATAATTAGGAAGACACCGCTGTGACTAGTTCCTCAGGCATATGTCTTCACCTCGAGGGAGATTCATAGATAATGGACATCAGTATGGCAGATTACTCATTAATTACATTGCATGAAAACATTAAGGTGCACGTGCTTGCACTCAAAACTGAACTTTTCTCTCATACACGCTTAATTATTTCGCAAGCTGTCAACCCAGACTGACCCGAAGTCTGCTGGTGCAAGAGGGAGTTTAAACACCTGTCCGGAATGTGACGTTGTTATCATCTAGCAAAATGCTCTCCTACGGCTAAGAGCCGACTGTCGGCTATGACGCGGATGGGAAGAAGTGTTTATTAATATGGGATTTGCTCTGTGCTATAGAGAGTAGGATTAGTGTCCTTGACTAAGGATTTACAATGTCAAATTAAAATTGTTTATTCTTGCCTATAGTTGACTGATAGTCGAACTGATAGTCGAACTGATAGTCTGATATTCACGCACGTTAAACATTTCTTTATTTTTACATTTTTATATACAACATTATCACAATAGACTGTATATTAATTTTTTGGGAGAAAAACTGTAGTTCTAGCAAAATCAGACATGGTGCACCCCCATATACCAAAATGCCATGATCCTCATTTCATAGCCCCACTGTGAAGTTTCGATTGTGAGATTGGTAGTCGAATCAGGCTCCCCCTATTGAAGCATCAAAGCTATATCCTAAGTAATGAATTGTTGATTAAAATATATTGCAAGTAGCTACAAGGTCAAGAGTATTTGTGGAAAAGTGGACTGGTTTCAAATGCCTGTGTAAGTGGGTGGGAATGAGCAAAGTGGGTTTTTAGGTGTGGTTGGCCAAGTCTGCAGGAGTGGGCAGAATTGTTCCACAAGGTCTGTAGGAGTAGGTGGGGACTGATCAAGGTCACATGTTGCTGCAGGAGTTTGTTGGATTGGTTGGGTGTGTGTGCAGGAGATTGTTGGATTGGTCAAGTGTGTCTGCAAGAGTTTGTTGGACTGGTCAGGTGTTTGACCTATCAGAAGTGAGATGATACCACAATGGTCAGAAGTTGTAGGGAGGAACATTAACTGCGCTATCTCATTGAATGGAGTGTGTTTGCGCTGGTAGAGTTGATCAAAAACTGTGGGCATGGGTGTGATTGGTCAAGTATGTCTGGGGGAGTAGGTGGGATTGGATAGGACAAGAGCATATTTAGAAGCTTCTCACATCATATTGGAAATAGGAATAATAATACATGTTCCAGATCTAGTATGTGCATCCAGAAAGACAGGTGTGTCTGAAGGAGTTTGTTGGAATGGTCAAGTGTGTCTGAAGGAGTTTGTTGGGTTGGTCACTAATGTCTACAGAAATTTGTTGGATTGGTCAGGTGTGTCTGCATGAGTTTGTTGGATTGGTAAAGTGTGTCTGCAGGAGTTTGTTGGATTGGTCAAGTTTGCCTGCAGGTGTTTGTTGGATTTGTCAAGTGTGTCTATAGGAGTTTGTTGGAATGGTGAGATGTGTTTGCAGGAGTTTGTTGTATTGTTCAGGTGTGTCTGCAGAAGTTTGTTGGATTGGATCGCTAAATATTACCATCTGTAGTTTTTAGCGTTTATTTATTTTTAAGTCAAATCCAAGCTTAAACTGATTTTTGTTTCTGTTGGCCCTTTATCCAAAGGATGTGCTCATTCCTATACAATGCCTATACCGTGTCGTATGTGCAGTAGGTATATATAGACAATGCAAAGTAATGTTTTTTTTTTTTGTTACAAGGTTAAATAAAGGGCATCACAACAACTTCAGGCATAGTTATAGCCAATGGAACGGCAGAAAACAGAAGTTGCTGGTCAAATAGTAAAAAAAAAAAAAGTATAAATAAAATAAAATGTTACACAAAGCATGACATGCCATATTTATATGTGAGGTACAAAATCGGCCCCTGGGCCAGTTCTCTGTAACTATGATTGCATAGACTCTTATCAAGTACACACTGTATTAGTTTTATAACCCGATTAATGCTTGGCTGAGAGGCAGCTAAATGCCTGATTATTATCCGAGCTAATACTTAGCGCAACAAAAAATAGGTTTCTAAATCAGATTTTCAAGGTTGACAGAAAGCAGATAAATTTGAACGTTTGCCATTTAAGAAGCTGTGAAGCGCTGTCGTGGCACCTTGTTTGCCTCTTTGTATAAATATAAAATTATCATTACTTGTAAATTACTCTCCAGCTGGCACATCTTGACACTAACCTGACCACCAACAGACAAATATAATTGTCCCCCCCCCCCCCCCCCCCCACCACACACGACTTCCAGCTGATCCCATCTTGCACTTAAATGATTAACCAGATGATTTCGAGGTTTACTTCTTTCTCTACCATTTTCAAGGTCAGTAAGACTATAAACGTGCATCACCGGGCCAATCAGGACGTCAGGAAGAAAGAATAATGCTGAGGTCATTTCATATGGCTGAGACACAACGGAACAGTTTTTTTAACAAGTAAGAAAGGAAAAGAGCTCATTTTGGTTCAAGTCAGTGAAAGAAAACATGTACCTGCATAGGGAACGGGAGCATCTTTGTCCAAGGCTACTAGTGGAGGGTCCAACAGGACGGTGTCCATGTTCTCGGTGATCACACCATGGTAGGATGTCTCAATCCATGGTTTGTGTTTGTTCACTAGAAGAGAAAGATGTAAGAAGGCATATCAGATGCAAATGTAAATATCAGATGCAAAATCTCACCCCAATTGACCCAAAGTAAAACAATCAGGGAATTGAATAGTAGCATATGGGGTATGCTGGATCAATGCTTTTTTTTTTAATAGATTGGCTAACAATTCACTATTTTTACCACTCTTCAGTTAGTCAAACATGTCTACATGAAAAATCTTGGATTGCATTATAAGCACATGTTCTTTCGGCTTCTCCCATTAGGGGTTGCCACAGCGGATCATCCGCATGTTTGATTTGGCATGTTTTTACGCTGGATGCCCTTCCTAACGCAACCCTCCCTATTTATCCGGGCTTGGGACCGGCACTAAAAGTGGTCGGGGTTGGTTCCCTGACCGGGGATCGAACCCGGGCCGCAGCGGTGAGAGCGCCGCATCCTAACCACTAGACCACCCCCAATAACCCCTTGTGCACACGAGCTCAACTTATTAAGAGCAACCCATGAGTCATTGTAAGAGGTCTATCGAGGTGGTCAGAGAACAGACATACATAACCTATGTCTATAATGCAAGACAAAAACAACGGAGGAGGAAAAAGACTATAAAACCAAGGAACAACAGGTATATCATCAATGGCGTGGGGGGCACACAGAACAGGTGCACACACTATGAAAATCAGCCAGTGACATGACAGAGTGGAGTCAAGATTAAGCCACTAAGTAAGAAGTCAGTGAATCAGTCAGTTAGTAGGACGTACTGAAAGTAAGGAATGTCCATTTTCCATCCAATTAAATCACATAAATCCAACGTAAAACTTGAATTAATAGATGAGATGAGTAGCGATTCTTGTACTCCAATGGGTACCACCCAATTTATTCACCGGTATAATAGCAGCACCAGCACACTATTTCTGATCAATCGGAACGCGCATGGCAGTAACTCAGGTGTGTATGACTTCTCTCTAGTATAAAGGGTGTCTGCTCCATTATACACCCACTCCCCATTCCCTCTTCCTTTGTTTCTCCCTAGATTTCTCTCCCTTCCTTTATAATGCCTTGGTTATTACCTGGGGGATAATTATATTATACATTATACAAGCGGTAATGCACCGTGATCCAGACTAATGCAACACAAAGTCTGCTTTTATCCACTCCGGAGCCATATATTTCGTTATGAGATGACAAAACACCACAATAATGGACTCATAAAGCAGGCTTTTAACCTGATTTTAACATTAGCAATTGATTGCTGTACTTTTTTTTTTTTGTTTGTTTTTTTTCTTTTTAAACTGTAAGATGCGGAAGGCTTTCTTTCATTCTTTTATGGTGACTGACATCCACGTATAATACGAATCTTAATGACCGACAGTCTGCAATATCCATTACATGATCTACTGTATATGACGGCAGTCTCAAGAATGGTTGAATGTTAAGTGTATAACAGGCTTTTTTGCTGAAGACTGTTGACTTTGTACAAAGAGGAACAATCAGATAGAAGTATTGCTGATAATGGAATGAGACTAATAGTGGAGTGAAGTGTAATCATAAACCATTTTAGTTTCATATATTTGTTTTGGCCAGTGAACTAGCAAGCTGGCTTTAATTTATTTTTTATTAAAATGGATAGATTTATTTCATTTTTTTATATCAGATACCTTACTTTAAATATACTTTTAAAAAAAATCAAATAATACATATAAACATTGCAAGCAAAGGAAAATCTATAGCTATTCTTAGGATGCAAAATGAATTAACCATGTCATTCATATGTTTACTCTTGGCTTCAAAAAAAAAATGTTTTATCGAGATCGAGATCGAAACATGCACAATTTTTGGTCGTGAAGCATAAACACGTGTATTGATTGATTGCTATCTGCATACTACATCTATTACAATAGCATGACTTCAAAGAAGAAGAGTCCGAGTGTTGAACTGCAGGCTAGACCTCTCACCATTTGAAAATGGTCTTGAAACAAAAAATACAACAAAGAACACCCAGAACTGTTAAGCAGCTAGAATCCTGTATCAGACACATATGGGGCAACATTCCTCTCACAAAACTTTACCAACTGGTCTCCTCGATTCCCAGATGTATACGGACAGAAGACGTGATGCTACACACTGGTAAACTTGGCCCTGTCCCAAATTTTTTAAGACGTGTATTTACATTTTACAGTGTCCCAATTTCTTTTTTTGGGAATTAGGGTTGTAAGTGAATAGTGAAATCCTGTCTTCCCGATTTCACTGCTTGCGAAGAATCAATAGGTAAACAATTTGTATTATATTGGAGTCAAGTCCATCACGTTATTTTCTGTAAACCGAAGGGATTTTCCACACATGAAGTCATTCAATGTACAAGAACAAGTGTTTAAGGTCCACTTGAAAAGTCCCACATCTCTTTTATTATCATTAGAGATTTCAACTAAACACCATGCGCTTTCGGCAGCCTTTGAGTCGCCTGCAATCGGAATGCAGAATGCAGTATTCCTACAATTTGCTTGGCTGCTTTCAATGAGATTCATTTGTGTGCATGCAAAAGCAACTCTTTATCAGTATCTCTTCCTAAAGATGAACTGAAATGGGGGCGTTTTCCATTTAGGCATGGACTTCACGTGAAATTAGCATGCTAACAAGAACTTTAATACCTGCTTTATAAGCCTTTCTTGGAAATATAAGACATAATAGATTCAATCCAGTGGTCCACAGTGGTCTTCAGATCTACCTGACTCGAATCCTGGAAGAATTGACATCTGCTTTTGGTGCCGTTTGAGAAAAGTAGCTGTTGTTGTGAGCATTTGATTTGATTTTATTGATGATAGAGGTTAAAGATTCCAGCTTCAATACATCTGTATTGCAATATGGATGTAACACTCATACGCTTATTGCCGATCAGTGAAAATCGTCAGATCATATCGCCTGACATCTCAAAACCACTCGTTGTTATCTATATTCTTGATGAGGTCGTCATCTTTGTCCATCGTACCCTCTGTCCACTAGGATTTTCCAGCTTCATGTGGCGATCCACTTCATTAGACACTTTTGCTACAAACTGGTCTGACATCTCAGTCACTTCACTCATATGCACCGCTTCGCTTATCGAACTCCCTGTGGCTTCAATGACGCCTCTGCTCGGAGAAGGTATGACGCCATTATGGCTTGTTACACGGTCGGTAATAGATTCCCCCATTACAGCAAGGATGTTTTTGTCTGCGTTATCTATTTCACACATTTTATATGTTGTGTTTTACTATACAATATCCTTTGCACAGTACTTTGCTGAAGCTCAACTATGAACCATGAACACCTGATGCCTAAATAGAAAACGTTCCTCACTTTATTCAAAAGAGTAACATTTTTAAGGTAGTCGGAGGTTTTACTTTAAACTTATCTCTGCCATGTGGCACAATTCAAGCCAAGTAGTAAGTCTGTACAAAGCCATCCATATTCTATACCGCTTATCCTACAGTGGGTCACTGGGGAGCTTATGCCCATTTCAGTAAGCTCAGGGGGAGGACATGATTGCAGGATACACAGCCCATTCACACACTTCGGACAATTTGGAAATGCAAATCAACCTACAGAGCATGGGGGTCTTTGGCCTGGGAGGGTATGAGCATGGGGGAGTATGGGAGTCATTGGTCTGAGGGGGAGAACCATTGTAACCAGAGGAAACCAAAAAAAAAGCAAAGGGAGAACATGCACAAAGACAGAATTTTAACCTCCACGCTCATGGTTAACGTATATGCATGTACCAGTTTCCTTTACAAGCCTCTTATAAGCCACACTTGCTAGAGTAAAACATTATTACACCACAAAGTGTTGAGTGATATAAGGCTCAATTTGCACCTTCTTAAAAAAGCCAACAAAAGTATGGATCCAGGATTGAAATTGCTGATTATTTTCATTCGTCTTGGATGCTGGAACTAGCAAGTCCAGCCTTGAAAACTAGAAATATTGCTTAGCTGGGTGTATAATGTTAGCTACATGCTGGTCAGCCATAGTAAAGAGACATATAGTACATGTGTAAGTGTATTTCTATGCATTTCCCAATTTTCTAGGTGTTCAGAAACAAGACAGCCTTGTATATATGCCAATATGGTTGGGATATTAATGTCCTGAAAAAAGAAAGTGGCTAGTGCTACAACATTAATACATACATTACTGCCCAATCTTTCATCCACAGCACTGGAGTAAGTCCCTATGGAGGCACATACCACATCTAAGCCCTCATTAATCAAAGTAGTCCATCGATTGGCTGGAAAAACGTTACATCCGGTGTCCGACTGTAGTCTGTAGACTTCCTGTCTTGGATAACAACGGATTACGACAGGGATTCAGATTCACAAATGTAATTAAAGGAAAACCCAGTGGTTAGCTTTGTTTCCGCAGTCCAACCCTGAGAGCTATAACCACACCAGAAATGACTAACAGGAACAGACTAATTAGGCGTATTGATTTTGAGATAAGCCGATACTCGCACATTAGGCAGAATTGAGTTTGCTCTAAGAGGCACGAGAGTCGTTTTCAGATACATTAACCTCATTGCTTCACTGACCACAGTTTTGAACTGTAATGGCTTTTGTCATTAATACATTTCGCCTGTATTTCCTGAGCTGTTCTGATGAGAAGTCCATTAACAGATACAAATCTGTGGTCTAGACTGAAAATAGAAATATTACATTGCATGCCCATGCCAATAAATACTGAACTGAACTAAACACACAGACTAATTGCTTGACTAATTGTTTCTTTTATCCCAGTCCCAGCGATGGGAGTCACAGCCAATGTACTGGGAAAAATGCCAGTACTATATTTCATTCGTATTATCTCGTCCCGTCATTAATTCAAAACGCATTACTTTGCAATATAAAGTGACATACTCTTGTAAAGAGGTTTTCGAATCAAGGGGCCTTGCTCAAGAGTCCAACATTGGCCATGTGGTAGTTCTGAGACCCGATCAGTGCCTTAACCACAAAACAAATGGTTCAAAAAGCACGAGCACTTCGTAGATGCTGCTATAATTAGCAACATGAAAGAATATAAATTGCATACTGTTCCATTATGCAAACCTTCAACTGGATCCTTTTTGTAATAAGTATCTCACAGCTCTGGCATTTACCATTCTCATCTCGCTCCGTCGCCCTTGAGGACTCTGAAATGTCAATTGGCCGTAATTAGAAAGATGCCAGACAGTAGACAGGCTTGCTGTTGGAGAACGTGGCTTTTTGCTATTGCTTATGCTAATATCTACATTTACATTTACAGCATTTAAACGACACCCTTGTCCAAAGCAAGCGACTGTACTTTATACAGCTAAGTAGTTAAGGGGTTGAGGGCCTTGCCCAGGACTGACAAGTCAAACGTTTAACATTTTGACCACTGAGTTACCACTTGTCTTTTATCCATATTGGTTATTCGTGTTGCTTATCATTTTATTTGTGTCACTAATGTGTTTATATGAAGCTAAGATTGTCATTGAACCACAAAGTGTCAATGTTATATGGTTGCAAACAACAGCAGTCAGGCTAAAAGAACTGAATTGATGACTTATTGTTATGGAACTTTTTCGAGGTGGCGCTGTCAAGCTAAATTAAAATAAAAACAAAGCCGGTCCCTTGCTTACTCGTTCAGCATGTGGAGTTTGTTTTGTAGCGAATGTTATTTATTTTTCAAACATAGACAAGCAATTTCTCTTCGATTGGAGGCCACTCTGTGCAGCTTGAGACGATTTCTCATCAACGCCTTGGGTGGTTCCCTGAAATTCCGGAGTAAGAACGGGCGCTTTGAGGATGGATTTGGACTGTAGTTAATGTCAACAGTCTGCTACACTGACTCAGGACTACAGTTCGCTTCTGATCACCATCACTGCACCCCGCAACATCGTATATCTCTAATAAATGGACATTCGGTGCAACCCAGATGAGGATGGGTTCCCTCTTGAGTCTGGTTCCTCTCAAGGTTTCTTCCTTATGCCATCTCGGGGGTTTTTTCCTTCGCCAAAGTCGCCACCGGCTCGCTCATCAGGGACAAACTTACTTATAAAGAACATATTCACTTTTAATCACCACATTATCTGTGTAAAGCTGCTTTGAGACAATGTTCGTTGTTAAAAGCGCTATACAAATAAAAATGAATTGAATTAAATTGAAAGTCCTAAACATGAACTGCAAAAATCCTAGAATTTATTGTCAGGCAGTTGTTAGTCTGGTCAGGCCAAAGGACAAATCTAAAGAGTAAGCCGAAACAGAGCGACACAGAAGGTCAAACACCGCGGACATGATCGATAAGTTAACAATAGACCTGTGCAAGACTGTGGCTTGAGGATCTGATGTAACTACAGTGTTTCAATGTTCAAAGTCTTGTGCATTTTTGAAATGCTTTTCTTCTGACCACGGTTGCAAAAAGTGATGATTTTGAGTTACCGTAGCCTTAGGTTTTATGTCAGCTTAAAACATTTTGGTCAACTTTCTAGTGATTTCTTGTTAACAGGCCATTCCCACCCACAGAACTGCTGCTTACTGAGGACTTTTTCTTTCTTTTTGGTTTTCAGTGTAACACTGTTACACTGTGTGCAAGGTTGTGAGTAAAAATCCCAGGAGCTCTGCGGCTCATGACCAGCTTATCTGGCACTAACGTCTATACCACGGTCAAAGTCATGGGTTCTTGTCTTCTGATTAGTGGGAATTTTCAGTTAGCTTTTAATCACTTTAACCCTTTTGGATTTTTTTTTTTTTTTAGGATAAAATGAATCTGGTTAGGCAAACAGAGTGAGCAAATAAGGGCAGAGTGACAGAAACTGAATGGTCATTAATGTTGCTTTGCCTCTTGGAAAACTGCCAAAATGATTACAGCCACATTACCATACCAAATTTCAGCATTATATCCATTAATTCTAAACAGAAGTGCTATTAGGGGGCCTTTATACTTGTCACATGTACATTACAGCACAGTGAAATTCTTTCTTCTTAAATCCTATGAGTTGTTAGGAAGCTGGGGTCAGAGTGCAGGGTCAGCCATGATACTGCACCCCTGGAGGACAGAGGGTTAAGGGCCTTTTAAAGGGCTCAAGATAGTGGGGCGTGAACCCCTGACTTTCCGTTCAGTAACACAGAGCTTTAACACCACTGAGCTACCAGTGGTTTGATCTTTTTTTTTTGCCAAGTAAAACATTTTATTTATGACAACCAGAATTTGACTTTGATAGTACAAATCTACAAAAAGATTTTCACAGAATCTCTATTTATGACTGCAATCTACACCACCACAATTTATGTTTTAAGGACCAAACACTGAGGGCCATGCTGTTATAGGAACGGTGGTTTTATTTAGCCTAATGTAAACCACTTTTTTCACCCTGAAGTTGATCTTTTTTTCCAGAACATCCAGAGGTACTTTATTCCTCTTATGCCTGGTATATCAAGGATGACCAATGTAAAACGATGGTGGCTATTTTGGTAGTTCTGGCTGTGAAACAGTGCTATTACATTGTACTAAGAGAGAAGGTACCGATTGTTCAGGTCTTGGGACCAAAGATAGCATCTAAAAAATTTCTGCAATTGTCAGAAATTCAAGATCTCACAGTGTTCAGTGTGTTTGCTGCTACCACCTACAGCTACTGTATAGCCAATAAAAACGCAGCATGGCGCTAAAACATAATTACCATGAAGGCAAAAAGGAATATCGGTATACTGGATTGCAGTACAGAATTAAATCTTGCAGGGTTATGACAGCCGAGGCCTTCTTGTTTATATATGTTTATCTCAACCTCCCTTTGCATTCCTGGCATCCCAAGTTGGCCTCTTTTTTTTCTAGCCATGACCAGGTCCATATTCTCCTCCTCCTCCACCGCCGCCTCTTCTTTTTTTTTTTTTTTTTTCCAACAAGCATATAAACCACAAATGCCAGTGAGTGTTTCATCTTGCTTTAGAACATGCTGATGGTGTGAAATACTAATAGCGCATACCGATGACGTTTTATTGTATTTAGAGGGGGGGTGTACCAGGGGAGAACCTGACAAAAATGGGGGAAGATAGAGGTAGACCTATTGCCATAATTGATTGATTACCAATGTTTGTCATGTCAAGATCAAGAAAATCAAGTTGTGATAACGGGAAAACAGCTTTTGTAATGTTCGAAATCACGAGAAAACTAGAAAGAAAGAAAATGTATTAATGCATGGCCTCTTAGAACTTCCTTACCATAACTAGCAGGTCAGGAGAAAGTACTGGAGAAACGTCTATACTGTAAATATGCCACTGTTTTATTTATTGTGCGTTTTACACTTTTAGAGCCACCATTGAGAAAACATCATCAAACACACCAAACTTCACATAAGTATTAGTGGTTAAGCCATTGGTCTTTGGATCCAAAGGTCATCAATTCAAATCCCAGCCACACCAAGCTACTCCTCCTTGACCCCCTGAGTAAGGCCCTTAAACCCCATACAGCTGCTCTGCTGTATGAATGAGATGAATGTAAATCGCTCTGGAAAAGGGCATCTGCCAAACGCCATACATCTAACAGTAAACACGAGTATTAAATATTCTTCGAAAGGTTTTTGGTGGAGGAGGTAAGTAGAGATCAAATACAAAAATGATGACTCATATCTAACATACGGTTTTGTCTCTATGGGCTGTTCACATGCTTTAATCCCCATGCGTGTAATATGTGGAGATACATTAGCTAATGAGTCAGCGAAGCCCTTGACATTTTAGCGTCTTGAAACTAATAGCATTGAGAGACAAACCGTTGGATTATTTCATTCGAAAAATTGTGAAAAATTGGATCTAATGGAGCAAAGCCAACATAATGATCTGCAAAAATATTTTCAGAACAAAACTGATCCATGGTGTGGAAACAGGTTTTGTTTTTCTCTTTCTTGAGCTTAACTATACAAACAAACAAACATGTTGCTTGAATACAGTCTTGAACACTCTTTAATAGTAAAAAATGCCGCCAAATGAGAATATCCATTTTCATTTGTTACATAACAGCATTAAAGTTTATTAATCATCATATTAATCAAGAGCATGTGGAGCTTCCTCTATTCCAGTCTTTTGAAATAGATATGCAAAAAAAAAGCACTAAACGTGCTTTCCGTCTTTTTTTTCAACACAAAGACTGATTAGATTTAAAAAATTCTAATCTGATTTTTTTGGAGTAAAAACTACTGTACCGTTGTGAAATTCCTGGGAGGAAATCACGTTCGGGAGAAAGTCAATGATTCCAAAATGACCATTTTCCTATTACACGTCCGAGCGAAAACAAATCTACACGCTTTCATGGCGACAAGATGTAAAGCGATACACGTTCTGCTCTAAGAATAGTGAGCAAATCAATCAAAATGTCAGCTGGGATGGAATCTGGATCAGGGTTTTGCTGTGACTACGAGACCATACCGTGGAACGTTAGATTTCATTTGTGCTTTGATTTTACCTGGGATGTTCATTTCCCATCCCTACAGAGAGAAAATATGGAGAGAGGGTGTGAGAAAGTGTAAGAGAAACTATTTGCTGGTTTGGCACCGCGGCAGATCACGTATCGGAACTCCTATTAGCTTGTACATATGTAAAGGACTGATTAGGAGCCTGCCCTCCAGCTCAAGCTGAACTACATCTCCTTGATCTCTCTCTCTCTTTGAGTGATTGCCTGACTCCTTGAGATGTGTTTCTTGGGATGAACTATGGCAGCTAGCGCTCCGGGCGCGATCCGAGTTTAGAACTTTTAATTAGCGGCGCGATGCAGTGTTGCGATCTCCAAATACCTGCGCCTGTTTAAGCATCCAAATATTCCACAAAGTTTATGTATTCGGATTTCAACTCTACCACCACTTCTTAAAAAAACATTGGTCAGATTTGACAGGTCCTCAACCTCCATCAAGTCGCTTTGACCAGGTCTTAGTTTGTTTTTGCGAGCTTCATTTCTCACACAATTAAAACGATCCCAATTGTGCGATCCCAGTTCCATTACACGCTGTTATCTCCCCTTGATGCTCTGTGAATATAAGCCTTATAATTGTATCTTTATTTCTATGTTTCCTTAAGGTCCCCTGGTGGTCTAGTGGTTAGTATGCGGCGCTCTCAACGCTGCGGCCCGGGTTCGATCCCCGGTCAGGGATCCAACCCCAGCCACTCTTAGTGCCGGTCCCAAGCCCGGATAAATGGGGAGGGTTTCGTTAGGAAGAGCATCCAGCGTAAAAACGTGCCAAATCAAACATGCGGATAATCCGCTGTGGCGACCCCTAAAGGGAGAAGCCGAAAGAAAGTTTTTATTTCTATGTTTACTCATTATAATCTGTGAGTTAACACGCCTGGACTGCCAGATATTTTCCTGAATCTGCCTGTAGGTGTCAGGCCTCCGAGATCGCACCTACTGCAAATATAAAAAGGGTCTGACTGAATATATGGGAGTCTTTGGTTCAGGTGTGTTTGACTAATATGGTCCGTCTTATACGCCATGAATCGGTAGATCATATACATGAATTTCAGACAATGGTAAGGACCCTGGTTCACTACACATCGAGATACATTGATGACTGAATTTCCAGTCACATGACTATATACTTGAGTTATGTCACCTCTGGTATTTATTGCTTACAGACAGGAAGAACCTTTTAATGTCTACACCAATCAGTGTAAATCACTGTATAGAAGGATTGTAGTGGATTAAAGAAAATATATATATATGAAGCATATATAAGGGCACAGAAACTGAAGAAAATGAACAGATAGAAATTTGCGATTTAATATTTTAATCGATTGAAAGCCCTAATATTAATATGATGTGAGGTCCAGTTACCAGCCAAATTTTGCCACCTCTGGTTCGTATCACGTTGGACGAATGAGAGAAAGCATTCAACAATCTTTCTCTCTTCCAATAAACACTGATTATTGGCTACATTCAGCTAATTCTAACTATACGAATTTGTCAGGAATTCAATAAAAATATAATCAAACGCAAATCAGCTAAAGAAAAGATATAGAAGGAGAAGCAAAAGAGCTGTTATTAATTCAAATTGTTGAGACAAAATGGGTCGTATGTTAGTACACTCATGTCGAAGCTGTCAATCAGAGAAAACAAAAGGTTTTGTTTTTTTGGTGTACACACTTTTTTTTTCTTTTTCTGTCCCATTAAAAAAACCCATTAGGCCACTGCAGACTTGAAACTAATCCTAAATGCAAGTGTGTGTAAGTGTGTGTTTGCATTGCTACACATCATTTGTATTTTATCACCTACAAGGCTTTGTGATATAAAGCTTTTCTCTGAGCTTTCAGGTCATTTCACTGTTGAGCTGTTGACTTTAGATTCTGGCCTCCCCTCCGAGCGCATTTCAAACTCTCCAGTCGAGATCGATACGAAAGAAAGGGAAGGATCACGATCCCCAAAGGCATAGCAAGCACAATGCAAATAGCCTACACAAAATTGTTCATGGTCTGTCCAGCCACATGGTCCTGTAGCCGGGGCAGAGGCACGCAGAAAGAAAGCAGGACCAAACCGCAAATTACTGTTTTGATGGTTGTTTTTTTGTGAAGCAACACACGAGTAATGGTGCGCAGACAGATGGAGACTTAAGAATGAATCCCATCGGTCTTCCCGATGCCCCGACCCTACGAGCCGAGCAAGTGTGTGTGTGTGAGATTTCACGTGATTGAAATTTCCAAGCATGCAACCAGAGATTAGTCATGATGAAGCGCCCCCGCTTTATCTAGGGGCGTTTTTTCAGCCGATTACAGCACTAATCCTGAATTTCAGTCTCCTTCATCTCTCTTTTTTTTTTTTCCCGCTTCAAGCTCATCTTCCTCTCCTTCATCACATCAACATTCTGTCTCTCTCTCCTTCTGATAAAAGCATGGTTCCATTAGTGCGTCCCTTCCATTCTCTCTCTCACGCACTCCCTCCCTCTCTCTGCGATAAGAGCATAGCCCCATTAGTGCCGTCCTCGCCTTTTTTCTGGATCTTTTTTCTATCTCTCTCTCCCACACTTCATAGGGATACATAAAGAGTGAAAAAGGGGGGGTCACTATGTATTTAAATTGAATGGAAAGTGAGAAACAGGGATTGTATCGTGTTTTGTCTCAGTTTCCAGCGTACGGTTTTGTTTTAAGTATGTCAAACACTCTCGGCCACGCCAGAGCCGATTCCATCAACCGTATCTCTCTGGGAACACGAGTACCATAAAAGAGTGCGATAATGGATGCACGTATCGATCGGAGCAACTCGCAGCCCTTTAAAAAAAAAAAAAAAAAACGCTTCTGAAATTGCCGGTCCGGAGGAATAGTCCCGCTTCCGTGGAGTTCAGTGATGTTAGGTGCTCACAAGTTCAAGAAATGAGAGGCAAACAAATGTGTCAGAGCACAATCTATAGCCTCTGACATTTCTATTTATTGTGTTTGGGGGGTAAAGATGTCCAATTCTGGATACCTTGCCAAAATTGACTGTGTGTGAAAGCATACTTATAACAGCACCGACTTGGTCAGGAATGTCTTGTATCTACTGAGGGCGCTTTTCAAGCCGACTGGAAATGGTTTGTTGCAGTTGACCTAGGATCAAAGCAGCGAACAAGAAGAATCGCCCAAATGAGTCTGGAGGTCAAATGCATCATATAGTATTCCACTATAATTGCATTGCATCACTTTATATGAGGTTAACTATAGATGGACCCTGACTGGAATAAAGCAATTACTGAAGATAATTGAGTAAATGAATGAATACCATACATTAAATACTTTATCCCCCCCCCCCTTTATCCCCGATGGTGGAAAGAAACCTGAGAACCCTGAGGAAATCCCAGTTAGACACAGAGAGACCATCTCGCACTCATCGAAGACAGAAACTCAAGCTCAGGTTCAAACCACTCATCAGGTGCATATGCCATAACAAATTCTGTTACTGATGACTGTTACTACTGTACATAACCTGTTGTCTTTTGTCTTTTTTTCTTATTAATGAGGCATTTGTATGGCGCTCCTAACACAAGAACACAAACAAAAGCAAACAACAGCGAAAAACATCCTCAGTAAGTCAAAGGAAAAAAGCTGCTAATGACCTTTGAAGTCTCATAACAGATGCTGCTACCAAAAAACATAGCCATGGTTTTAGTTACCACATGGTTGATACAGTATATACAGTAAAATAGCTTTTGAAATTGGTACCTTACATATCGGATACATATAGACGGCCTGTAAACTTTACACAGGACATCTGTGTTAAAAAGATACAGCTCTACCTCTGCCATGTTAATCTCTATTCAACAGAATATAGATGTTAGGACATGTCTTGGTGTCAGGGATCCACCTACCACGCCCCCCCTTTTGTGGCGCTCATGCCTCCGCTCTCCCTGGAGCTCCAGGTTTAACCACGCACACCTGGGGCTCGTTGTCTCTCATGCCTCCGCTCTCTCTGGAGCTCCAGGCTTAACTATGCACACCTGAAGCTCATCATCACTCCACCCCGCTCCTACATAAACCCCTCACTCACATTCACTCCCCGTTCGTTATTGTATGTGTTGGACTTTACGTGCGGGTTATGTTTTCGTGTTCCGGTGTTCACACAGGACACTATTTATCCGTTCCGTTCGGACTCCACAATCCCGTCCCGGCTGCGCTTCTCCTCCCCGCGCATCTCGGGTCAGCTACGCTTCTCCCAAAGCGCACCTCGGACCCTCTCAGCCGAAGGACTGCCGTGTGCGTGTGTGTGTGTGTGTGTGTGTGTGTGTGTGTGCACGCGTGTGCGCGTCTGTGTGTGTGCTCGTGTGTATCTCTCTCCCTCACACTTGTCATTAAAACCCGAGCGAGCTGTACCCCGGCTTCCGCCTTCTGTTTCGCTCGCACCCTGACACTTGGTATCTGTTACATCATATTCAGTATACATTCATATTCATGTAGCAGCGGTGATGTTGAGAGAACGCGCTTGGGAAACTGTTTAGTGACGAGAAATCAATGTACATATGAAACATTGGTCACTTTCCGGTTTTTAAAAATGCAAATATGTGTAAAAAAAAAAAGATCAGCGCGATTTGGGTTTGGCTTTGCTTAGACCATTTGTTTCCCACGGACCGTTATCACTGACGCACGCTAAACTCTGGAGCGCTCAGGACAGGTAACGCAGAAGACGATGCATAAGGAAAAATTAAGGAACGGGGAGAAAAGAGCAAGGGGCGAGGAGAAGGTTTAGGCTAAAGAAAATGGCAGAATGTTTCCAAAGTTTGGGATCATTTCTAAACTAAAACATTAATAAAACACCGTTTTTTAATTTAATAAATGGATACATGAGGAAAAATAACAACGATTTTCTTTAAACTAATAGTTTTCCATAACCTACTCTACGTGGCTGCTGCAGAGGGACTTTTTGAACGCAACTGTAAATGTATTTCGATGTAATATGGCTATTAAATGCACTCAATTCTTGGATGCAATTTCAGCAATTGTTCAGTACATTGTTCTTAAAAGAAAAAAACAAATTACTTGTTCATATTAAGAAACCCGTCTAACGTTCTCTCTCTCTTATTTAGTATTGCTCTTTAATAAAGACGAAGTACCTCTTATCCGATTACATGATTAATCGATGGAATAATCGTTAGAATACTCGATTACTGAAACAAACGATAGCAGCAGCCTTAATCGTGATTCAAATGCCAACTTGTATCCGATGTCGTGTTCTGATTTGGGTGCCTTTATGATCAGATGACCTCATGGGGGGGTCTCTTATTATTCCACAACCAGAAGGTAATAAGAAACTTTGCCCCCTGCTGTAGTCTTTAACTTTCTAGGTACTAATAAAGATCCTGCACCTTTGAACGAAGAAGGTATTTCTAATTGTTATTTCTGGTGTGAAGTGTGAGGCGTGAGCTTTCGGTGCTCTTCGATGTTAAAATAAAAAGATTTGTGGAAAACTAACTGACACACATTACTTGATCCAATGTACTGGCACGATGGGGGGTAATATTGTGGGTAAGACTCTTTTTCTGTCCATTTAAGGGCAAGTAAAAGTGAATCCATTCTGTCCAAAGTTACTTAAAATTATTTGGGAAAATAAGTCCGGGAGGGATGGAAGTGAACAGTGGTGATAATTATATATTGCAGCAACTCAACTCCCATTTGCATACCAATTTTAGCACAAACGGGCCACCATTCTGCCAAAACAAACTCCCCATGTGGGTCTGTGTGTTGAGAAAATGCACAGTTGATGTTTATATCCCTGCCTTTTTTTGTGATTTGCAATTGTAAACCTATTTTATTTGTGGTCAATCAGCCACTTTCCCACTTCCCATCTATCTTGCGTGTGTGTATATATATACACACTGGCATAAAACATTTGCTAATCCATGTGGAGCGAAAATCTAAATCTGTACCTCAGGCATTTCTGTTTGAACGAAGGAATGTTTTACAATAGACCCTGAGTCTTAAACTAGATCAGAGATTCAAGAGAAAGAATAGCAGAGCAGGAGCTCTTCTACAACCTTTCCTTTCCTTTTTCTCCTCCTCGTTCTCTCCATCTGCTTCTTTCTATCTCTTCCCTAGCTCATCTTCTTCTCTCTCTCTCTCTATCTTCTACCCCTCCCCTTTGTTTCCTGCTTAGATAGAATGGTCATGTTATAAAATAATAATAAAATGTAATTAAAAAAAGGAAGACAATACTTGTCCTTGAATTATTGTTGCTGGGTAAACAAATTGAGTTCAGAGGTGGGGCTATGACTGTGAAGATGGTACTCATTTAATCACCCCCTTTAGGGTAGCGCTGAAGAAATTCAGTGTGATCAAATGAGATTTCAATATGATAATGTACAGTGAAGTCACGCTATTCAGCCGGTGCATTTAGCATGAAATCATATTAGCCCGTTAGCAGACACTAACCACATGAATAACAGCCCGAGCTTGTTGATACGCAATCAAAACAAAATCACAGCGCTTTACAGCGCTTCGTTTTTTTCCACATTTTAGGTCACAGCCTTATTCCAAACCGGGTTGATTTAATTATTTTCCTCAAAATTCTACAAACAATGTGAAAGAAGTTGTTTGAAATCTTCGCAAATTTATTAAAAACTGAGCGATCGGGGGAGAAGTGCCTTAGACAGGGAGTTGAAAAACTCCCTTTTTTTTTCAGTAAAAAGCACATGAAAGCTCGCCTGGAGTTTGCCAAAAGGCACCTGAAGGACTCTCAGATCATGCGAGACAAAGATTGAGCTCTTTGGCCTGAATGCCAAGCGACTTGTATGGAGGAAACCAGGCGCCGCTCATCACATGGCCAATACCACCCCCACAATGAAGCATGGTGGTGGCAGCACCATGCTATGGGGCAGGAACTGGGATACCAGTCAGGATCAAGGGAAGGATGAATGCATTCTACTGGCACATACTGCTCCCCGTGCAACTTCCTATTGCCAAATGCCATTTATTATCGTTTGTATATGAGACGCAATGAACGCTACAAGGGGCGTTCAAGTCAAACCAGGACCAGTATAAAAATGGATGCTATTGTGGTGGTACTACACGCAGCAGTAAGTTTTTGGCGGGGTTCCCCTTGAACGCCCCTTATATATCCTTATATAAGCTAGACTATGTGGACAAACGATTTGTTGGACACCTGGTCATAAGGTTTAAGTGCCTTTTGACCATCCTATTCCACATTTAGTCCACATTTGCTGTTATAATAAACCGCACTTCCTTGCTCTTCTGGGAAAATTTTGGTTGTACTAGATTCTGAGGCGCGCTTGTAGTTATTTGCCACAAGGGTGTTAGTAAAGTTAGGTACTTGGGTGCAGTCAATGTTCAAATTCATTTCAAAGGTGTTCAATAGAGTTGAGGTCCGAGCTCTACAGCAGGAGATCTTCTACTCCAACCCATGTAAAGCAGATCTTCATGGAGTTGGCTTTGTGCACAGGGGCATTGTCATGCTGGAACAGGTTTATTCTCAAAGTTCAAGTGAAGAGAAAATTTAATGCCACCTCATACGAAGACATTGTCTCAACAGTCGGCTATAGAACCACATATGGTCAGTCAGGGGTCCCAATACTTTTTTTTTTATCCTTTTAAAAAATTTATTTCATTAAAGAATTTGGATTCCAAAAGTCCTCCCAGTGTTTTTGGCACCCTTCTTCATCCTGTCAGAAGAAATTGACTGATCATCATATGCTTTATGGTCTGGAATCCGTGTCGCACCTTTGGAAGAGCAGCCGAAGGGCTTGCAGATGGCCGGGACATGTGGCGAATATGACTTTCGAGACGCCACTTCGACGCCACAGAATCGCTAACGAGAGAACAAAACCTTCTCGGTTTCATCATCCGCTTCAGCTGCCTTCTCATATTTGTCTTCCTTTTTCATACCTCCAGACTTTTCTTTTTTTATCTTTCTCACACTGGAGTAGTGTATGAGCTCGGCTGGATGGCTTTCCACCAATTCCCTCAGATCATTTGTCTGTCATAAGCTGGCAAGGAACTTAAAACAAAAGTAGGAAACCATATTTGCGCATTTTTGTTTGGTGTGGTGGCGGATGTGTGAGAGCTTAGTAACAACGCTCCTTAACACCTTGTCTTTTTGTTTTGTTGCATAACCGTATTCTGAAATTGGATTTTTGAAAGCAGGTGGAACACATTTACTACCTGCTAGTCCATCTGTTAACACTCCAGCACCCTGCACCTTTATTACACTTCCTTTGCCACCACTTGCGTTATTGTGAGGTGGTTGTTTGAAAGCCTCATTCAGATTATTCAGATACCTGGAATGCAGGTTAAAGGGCCAAGGTTGCATTTTCCTCTCGAGCAGAAGTTTTCGAAACACAAGTGCTTACGCGTAAATCCGGGAAAAAAAATAAAAAATTTTCTTTTGCTTTACTGTAAAAATGTAACCATCTTGAGTAATGCTGAAATAATTGAGGATATTAAAAGAAAAAAAAGAAAAAGTCGATGCCATCTCAGGAATAGGACAGATCGAGAGTGGCAGTAATACGATAAAAAAAAAAAAAAAAATTAAATAAAAAGAGGCTGATGGAGGTAAAATTTCATTAACAATAATAAAGGATGCTCGTGACTGGGTGGCTGAAACCTGAGGCTGGCAGATGATTCTTCTTCAACGTGGCCTTATGATGTAGCCAAGCTCTTTGCTTTGTGTGTGTGTGTGTGTGTGTGTGTGTGTGTGTGTGTGTGTATGGGGGTGTTTGTTAATCACTTGCTAATAATATAATCGAATTTAATATATCATCTGGAGTCACAGTGTTCTCTTGATTACTCACTGTATTTGCATATTGCATGATATTGAACATAATATAATTATTCGTTTTTATATATATATAGCGCTTTTAATAATATTGTCACAAGGGGGCTTCAAAAAAGAACTTGGTTCCGAGCTGTAAGCGAATAGAGAACTCCTGTGTAAATCATCACCACACTAAGCCGGGGTGTAGACTAGACTAGTGTATACACTATATATATATATATATATATATATATATATATATATATATATATATATATATATATATATAATATATAAACAAACGTGTTTGAACCTGACCAAAAGATCCATATGTGCTTTTGAACATCTGTAAAACATTCCAATTTCCACATTTAGTCCCCATTTGCTCTCTTCTTTCCTTCCATCCATCCTTGCTGTGTGTATTCCTTCTGTGGAACCCCCCCCCCCCCCCCCCCCCAACCATGCATTCATCTTTTCTTCTAGCAATGCTATTGTTTCTTTCCCTTATCATGCTCTTCTTTTTTTTTTCATGCATCCATCCATTTATCCATCCACCCTACGTTGTTTCCTTTGTTAGTTCCTTCCTTCTGACAAATGTGTTTGGACGCTTGACCATAAGATGTTTTGCACATTCCATTTCCACATTTAGTCCCCATTTGCTGTTGCTATAACTGCCAGTCTTCTTTCCATCCATCCATCCATCCATCCATCCTACCTTCTTTGCCTTGTTCGTTTCTTCCTATTTCAATCTTTCCTTTCTCCCCCATGCTATTCTTTTTTCTTTTGTCATGCTATTCTTTTTTCGATCCAACCATCAATCTATCTGTCCATCTGTCCATCATACATTCTTTCCTTTGGTGATCCGTCCTTTTGACAGATGTTTGGACACCTGACCATAAGATCTGTTCTTGTTTGAACATCCCATTCCACATTTAGCCCCATTTATCATAACTGCCAATCTTCTTTTCATCCATCCATCCATCCATCCATCCATCCATCCATCCATCATTGGCGAGCATCTTCCTCGCCAATGAGCATCTTCCTCGCCAATGTTCGGTCACTGGTGAACAAAATGGAGGAGATTCGACTCAGCATTACACACAGCATGAAACTTCGGAACTGTAATGTCATGATCTTCACGGAAACATGGCTACACAGCGGCATTCCGGACAACGCTATTGAGCTAGCGGGACGACACACACTCCGGGCGGATAGGACATTAGATGGCTCCGGTAAGACCAGAGGCGGTGGATTGTGCATTTATGTTAACAAAGCTTGGTGCACGAACTCTGTTATTGTCGAGAGTCATTGTTCAGCTAACCTGGAGTTTCTCATGGTTAAATGTAGACCGTTTTATCTACCGCGGGAGTTCACTTCCACTATTATTACTGCTGCTTACATTCCCCCCGATGCTGATGCTAAGCTCGCTATGAAAGAACTTTATGCGGCCATCAGTAAACAACAGACTGTTCACCCGGAAGCTGCGTTTATTGTTGCGGGAGATTTTAATCACTCGAACTTAAAGGCAGTGCTTCCAAAATTTCATCAGCATGTTTCATGTCACACCAGAGGGAACAAAACTTTAGACCATGTATACACAAACATGGCTGGAGCATACGTTGCGACCCCCCTCCCCCACCTGGGACAGTCAGATCACCTTTCTCTGTTTCTCACCCCCAAATATGCACCCCTCATCAACCGGGTAAAGCCATCAGTGAGAACCATCAAGGTGTGGCCCGTAGAGGCAGATTTCACACTTCAGGAAAGGTTTTCACACACAGACTGGAGTACATTTGCTTCTCAGGCCACCAGTGACTCTCACACAGACATCAACTGCTACACCTCCTCTGTACTGGATTACATCAGTTCAACCATAGACAGTGTTACTACTCAGAAACAGATCATCACATACCCAAATCAGAAGCCATGGATGAACAAGGAGGTCCGCCTCCTGCTGAAGGCACGCACTACTGCCTTCAGGTCAGGCGACGCTCAAGCCTATAGCACATCCAGAGCTAACCTGAAGAGGGGCATCAAAGAGGCCAAGCAATGCTACAAACAAAAGATAGAGGAACATTTTCACAACTCTGAACCTCGACGCATGTGGCAAGGCATCCAGGCCATCAGTGATTACAAATCCTCCCACTCCACCCCCGCTGCCACTGATGTTCTCTTCTTGAATGAGCTTAATGACTTTTATGCTCGCTTTGAGAGAGACAACAGAGAAACTGCCACAAAGCTCAAACACTCGGGTGATCACTCTCCATTCACACTCTCCTCCACAGATGTCTGCAGTGCACTGAGCCGGATCAGCGCACACAAAGCCGCTGGACCAGACAACATCCCTGGACGCGTACTCAGAGCATGTGCTGTGCAGCTCGCTGGGGTCTTTACCGACATCTTCAACCTGTCTCTTGCCCAAGCAGCTGTTCCCACTTGCTTTAAACGCACCTCCATTGTGCCAGTGCCGAAACACTCCAGCCCAACGTGCCTGAACGACTACCGCCCTGTAGCACTGACACCCATTGTCATGAAGTGCTTTGAGCGGCTGGTCCTGGCTCACCTGAAGGACTCTCTGCCATCCATATTAGACCCTCACCAGTTTGCCTACCGAAGCAATAGGAGCACAGAAGATGCAGTTTCCATGGCACTGCACTCTGTGCTCACACACTTGGACAATAAAAACACTTATGCACGTATGCTGTTTGTTGACTTCAGCTCAGCATTCAATACCATCATTCCATCCAAGTTAATAGCCAAACTTGTAGATCTGGGCATTAACACCTTCACCTGCAACTGGGTCATGGACTTTCTGACCAACAGACCCCAGCAGGTTCGATCTGGCTCCATCTGCTCCAACACCATCACACTCAACACTGGTGTACCACAGGGCTGTGTGCTGAGCCCCTTCCTCTACTCCCTCTTCACCTCCGACTGCAGGCCTGTGAATGGATCTAACTCCATCATCAAGTTTGCAGATGACACTACCGTGATCGGTCTCATCACCAACAATGATGAGACTGCCTACAGGGAGGAGATCCAGCACCTAGCCACATGGTGCAGTAACAATAACCTGCTCCTTAACACCTCCAAGACAAAGGAGCTTATTGTGGACTTCAGGAAGGAGACAAGAGGCACACATGACACCACCCACATCAATGGGATGGCTGTTGAGCGCGTCTCCAGTTTCAAGTTCCTGGGGATCCACATCTCGGCGGACCTGTCCTGGGCTATCAACACCTCCAGCCTAGTCAAGAAGGCTCACCAGCGCCTCTTTTTCCTGGGGACACTCAAGAAAAATCAGCTCTCCTCGGATATCCTGGTGAACTTCTACCGCTGCGCAGTAGAAAGCATCCTGACCAGCTGTGTCACAGTCTGGTATGGGAGCTGCTCTGTTGCAGAGCGTAAGGCACTGCAGCGGGTGGTGAAAACTGCCCAGCGCATCACAGGGACTTCACTCCCAGCCATGGAGGACATTCAAAAGAAACGCTGTCTGCGTCGAGCTTGCAGCATTCTTAAGGATTCCTCTCATCCGGCCCATAGACTGTTTACGCTTCTGCCCTCCGGCAGGCGTTTCAGGTGCCTCCGGACCAGGACCAGCCGACTAAAGAACAGCTTTTTTCCTAGAGCTGTCTCTTTACTGAACTCTGCCACTCACTGATACACTACCACATTTTCCTCACACTTCCTTATTCTATAATGGACTGTCTACTCAAAAACTTGTGCTCACCGGAACACTGATCATTCTCACCCCACACTTTGTTATTGCACGGACTGTTTGCACAAACCTTTGCTCATTTGCACACTGCTCTTCTTTGTATTGCTGCTCATCATTATTTACCATTGTATATATACCCGTTCTCTGTTCATAGTAATAATTTATTATGTTCACCGCTCACATCCTTCTGTAAATCTCTGTGTATAATAATAGGCATCTGTATATTATGTTCACAGTACATACATATATATATATAATTTCATCTGTATACTATTGTTCATAGTACATATATATTCATATTCATCTGTAATTATTTTCATAGTACATATATATTAATCTGTATACTACATTTATAGTACATATACATCTTTAAACTACTGTTTATAGTCTATATTATCATTCTATTTATCTATGTAAATCATGTAAAAACTGTATATCCTGCACTTGCTGTTATTGCACTCTGGTTAGACCCAAACTGCATTTCGTTGCCTTGTACTTGTACATGTGTAATGACAATAAAGTTGAATCTAATCTAATCTAATCTAATTTGTCTATACTTCCATTCATTTGTCTATACTTCTATTGTTTGTTCCTTCATTCCTTCTTTTAATCTTTCCTTCCTTCCCACACCATGCTATTTTTCCCCTTCCATCCTTCCTTCTTACCATGCTATTCTTTTTTCCTCCTATCATGCTATTATTCTTTTCCATCCATCCCAAATTTCTTCCTTCCTGTTTGTTCCTTTTTTGATCTGACAAAAGTTTGTGGACACCTGACCATAAGATTTGCATGTGCTTTCTGAACATTCCTTTTCGACATCGAGTCCCCATTTGCTGCCATAATAACCTCCACTCTTCTGGGAAGATTTTTCATTAGATTTTAGAGTGTCCTTGAGGAGATTTTGTGGTCATTCAGCCACAAGGGTGTCAGTAAAGCCCGGTCCTGATGTAGGTGAGGTGAGAAGAGCTGGGGTGCTGCCAGTGTTCCAACTCCTCCCCAAAGGTGTTTAATAGAGCTGTATGTTTTCCGTCCACAGAACTTCCTGGTCGTGTTCATTAAACAAAACCTGGGTCAAGTTCCTGGGTTTTTTGGCCACATTTTGATTCCTGCTATATTTCTACTGGTTTAGTGGTTTTTGGGTTGCTGACCGTGGTACTGCACCGCTAAGTTTCACCATGTTACAATATCCTTGGGTTCCTCAGGGTTCAGTTCGAAGCTAAGAGTCGTCTACATTATTGATTGTTTGCTCAGAAATCCTCGGGTCTATTTTCTGCGTGTGGTGTACAAGAAGCTCGCGTTACGAGGCGGATTCAGAGACATGCCGTGTTCCTCCCAAAAGAACCCTGCAAATCCAATAGCCTACAATGAACTCCGAAATAAATTCCCTTTTTTGGAAATAAATGCAAATCCTTCTTGCCTTCAATCTTACTTTTTCTCCATCCTTCCTTTCTGGATGTTATTCTTTCTTTCTCCTATCATACTATTGTTTTTTTTTTTCATTTATCTATCTATCTATCCATCCATCCATCTGCAATGTTCATTCCTTCTCTTCAATCTGGATGTTATTCTTTCTCCCCCCACCATGCTATTATTTTTCCTTACTTTCATCCTTCCTTCCTGCCTTGCTGTCCCATCTTTCTTCCATCTCCAATGGTATTTTCCTTCCTTCCTTCTTTTCTTCCTTCCATCCATGCTTCATCTATCCATCCATGGTATTCTTTTTTCTTCCTTCCATCCTTCCTGCCATGCTTTCCGTTCTTTCTTTCCTTCCTTTCTTCCTTCTTTCAATCATTCTTTTTTCCTCCTACTATAGTATATATATTTTTTTCATTTATTAAGCATTCCTTCTTTTCTTTCTTTCCTTCTATCCTTCCTTCATCTATCCATCCATGGTATTTTTTCTTCCTTCCTTCCTTCCTTCCTTCCTGCCATGCTTTCCTTTCTTTCTTTCTTTCTTTCTTTCTTTCTTTCTTTCTTTCTTTCTTTCTTTCTTTCTTTCTTTCCCTCCTTTATTCCTTTTTTCAATCGTTCCGCTAATATTTTTTCCTTTCTTCCTTCCTCCCATGCCTTCCTTTTTCCCTCCTACTTTAGTATTATTTTTTCCATTTATTCAGCATTCCTTCTTTTCTTTCCTTCCATCCTTCCTTCATCTATCCGTTCACGGTATTCTTTCTTTCTGCCTTCCATTCTTCCTGCTAAACTTTCATATCATCTGCCATATTGTTCCATTAATCATTCCTCCTATGCTACTCTTTCATCTTCCTACCATGATATCATTTTTCCATCTTTCCTTCCTTCCTTCTTTTCTTCCTTCCTTCTATGCTCCCTGCCATGCTATTCTTTCTTTTTATCCATCCATCCTTCACCATTCTTTCTTTCTTTATTCCTTCCTTCCCTTTTTTTCCACTGCTTCCTTCATTCCTTTGCATCACATTTATAGAGTTCCGTCTTTAATAGAACACATGATTAAATATCAATGAGTATCAATGAAAACAGGGACGCGACCCTACGCACGGATCGATTCGGCAGAAATAAACACCGCATATATAAACCCACCTCTCAAACTTTTTAAGCCCTCGTTCGCTATAAAATATAAATGGAGCTCAAGAAGCAACAAATGATAGCAGTACAGCACACTAATCCAACCAGCCCTTATCTTTCCCCCCAGCCGCCCCAAGCGACCTTGATAACGACCTTAACATGCCGATAAACATTTCTGCTCCATGCATATACACAGTCTAAATAGTTTCTAATGTACATAGGCACATAGTCTCTTACGTAGGAAAGGTTTAGCCGTGTTGTTTTTAATTAATGCTCAAATCTGATTTAAATGCACATCCAAGCTCTGAAGCGCAGAAGCGTGGCTCAGAGTGATGGAACCCACTCTACGATCTGCTGAGCTGAGGGAACTTAATGGACTTTAAAAAAGTAGACGTCGATGCCAATCCCAGAGTTTAGAACCCTGGAAGTAAAGTGCGTAATGGCAGGGTTTCGTGACAACCTGTGCAACCTTGCTAGAGATAAAGAGTGAGCGAAATGATACGTGTCAAAAAACAAAAAGAGATCATTATAGAGAAAGACATAAAAAAAAAAAAAAAAAAAAAAAAACGAGGAGAGAACAAGCTATGATTGGCTTTGGTTTGGGGGAAAATATGTATGCATATATACAAAAGTATCGGGTCACCTGATCATAAGTAGGACGTGATTTTTGCAGTTCATCCCAAAGGTGTTCGGTAGGGATGGAGCTCTAAAGCAGACCACTCAAGATCTTCCTCTCCAAAGCATGTAAACCAGATCTTCAAGGAGCTCATTTTGTGCACAGGGGCATCGCCATGCTGGAACTGGTTTGGTTTTCCAAGTTCAAGTGAACGAAAATTTTATTAGAGCGCCATCTAAAGACGTCCTGTACGATTGAGTGCCTCCAGATTTGTGGTAACAGTTTGGAAAAGAAGCACATATAGCAGGAAAGATCAGGTGACCCAATACTTTTGGCAATATAGCGTATGTTGGTTTATATACACAAACCAATACACAAAAATTGCTTGATTTTTTTCCCTAAATGACTAATAAACAAACAAATAAATAAATAGATAGATAAATAACTAATTTTATAAATGCCAACCAAAAAAACCCACATTTAAACATGCAAACTCCTCCCATAAATGTCAAATAAATACATCGATGTATTTAACAGATACACTTCATCCTTATTTGTTCAATAATTAAATCAAAGTAAATAATACACTTAATACACCATAAATGCCAAGGAAACGAATAAATACATTTGTATCGTACGCTCCTTCCATAAGTGTCAAATAAATAATCAGTCGAATGCATAAATAAATACATTTATTTAACATTTGCACTCTAATCTTATTTGTTCAACCAACAGACAAATACATTTATTTATTTAACATATACGCTTTATTTTTATTTGTTAAATAAATGAGTTACAAATTGAAACACAAGCCGTGCTACCCTGAATATGAAATAAATAAAATAAATAAATAAATAAATAAATAGATTTAACATGCACTTCTACTCTGAATGTTGAATGTTTGCCACCCGACTTCGGTAAGGTCAGGTGGCAAAACTCTTGAGCATTACTTCACGACGTACGAAGGAAAGACTTTGGATATGTGTGTAAACGAATCCAACAGAAGGGTGGAGACATGAAAAAAAAATGGCTAAATCAAAAACGCAACACAAAAACCATGAAGCGCTCGGTAGCACCGCTGCGTTATATGAGGACTTGACGTAGGGGGCAGGAGTTTCCGGGTGTCGGCTGACAATGAGTCTCTAGCAGACAGTGGTCGTCTCCGGGTCTGCTTTGTGTTCGTTAGAGTAGATTATGTTCAATATAATAAAAATCCCAAGGTATTTAAAACTCTTTTAAATTCGTATGTCGAGGAGGTGTATGGAACATGGTAGGGTAATTAAGTCTGGCAGTAATGGCCTGGATAGCAGTTTATTCATGGAAAAAAGTAGAAAAGAGAGGACCCGAGTGGGTGGAATGGAGACTGTCTGCTGTAGACTTGTATATTCAATGATCGCACAGTGACACGGCTGATCAGAATATCGTAATGGCTGTCATCGGATGCTGCAATCAAGGCCCAGCCAAACTTAAGTCCGAAATCAATAATCTATCTGAGATGGGATTGCTTTTTGGAACTTTGGTCCAAGGATATCCTGTCTAATGATATCCTATACACTTATTAATCCCCATAAACCTATATGTACCTCTGCCTAAATGTACAGTGGGTACGGAAAGTATTCAGACCCCCTTAAATTTTTCACTCTTTGTTATATTGCAGCCATTTGCTAAAATCATTTAAGTTCATTTCTTTTCCTCATTAATGTACACATAGCACCCCTTATTGACAGAAAAACACAAAATTGTTGACATTGTTGCAGATTTATTAAAAAAGAAAAACTGAAATATCACATGGTCCTAAGTATTCAGACCCTTTGCTCAGTATTTAGTAGAAGCACCCTTTTGCTCTAATACAGCCATGAGTCTTTTTGGGAAAGATGCAACAAGTTTTTCACAACTGGATTTGGGGATCCTCTGCCATTCCTCCTTGTAGATCCTCTCCAGTTCTGTCAGGTTGGATAGTAAATGTTGGTGGACAGCCATTTTTAGGTCTCTCCAGAGATGCTCAATTAGGTTTAAGTCAGGGCTCTGTCTGGGCCATTCAAGAACAGTCACGGAGTTGTTGTGAAGCCACTCCTTCATTATTTTAGCTGTGTGCTTAGGGTTATTGTCTTGTTGGAAGGTGAACCTTCGGCCCAGTCTGAGGTCCAGAGCACTCTGGAGAAGGTTTTCGTCCAGGATATCCCTGTACTTGGCCGCATTCATCTTTCCCTCGATTGCAACCAGTCGTCGTGTGCCTGCAGCTGAAATACACCCCCACAGCATGATGCTGCCACCACCATGCTTCACTGTTGGGACTGTATTGGACAGGTGATGAGCAGTGCCTGGTTTTCTCCACACATACCGCTTAGAATTAAGGCCAAAAAGTTCTATTTTGGTCTCATCAGACCAGAGAATGTTATTTCTCTGTTTTTTTAGCAAACTCCATGCGGGCTTTTATGTGTCTTGCACTGAGGAGAGGCTTCCGTCGGGCCACTCTGCTATAAAGCCCCGACTGGTGGAGGGCTGCAGTGATGGTTGACTTTCTACAACTTTCTCCCATCTCCCGACTGCATCTCTGGAGCTCAGCCACAGTGATCTTTGGGTTCTTCTTTACCTCTCTCACCAAGGCTCTTCTCCCCCGATAGCTCAGTTTGGCCGGACGGCCAGCTCTAGGAAGGGTTCTGGTCGTCCCAAACGTCTTCCATTTAAGGATTATGGAGGCCACTGTGCTCTTAGGAACCTTAGGTGCAGCAGAAATTTTTTTGTATCCTTGGCCAGATCTGTGCCTTGCCACAATTCTGTCTCTGAGCTCTTCAGGCAGTTCCTTTGTCCTCATGATTCTCATTTGCTCTGACATGCATTGTGATCTGTAAGGTCTTATATAGACCGGTGTGTGGCTTTCCTAATCAAGTCCAATCAGTTTAATCAAACACAGCTGGACTCAAATGAAGGTGTAGAACCATCTCAAGGATGATAAGAAGAAATGTATAGCACCTGAGTTAAATATACGAGTGTCACAGTAAAGGGTCTGAATACTTAGGACCATGTGATATTTCAGTTTTTCTTTTTTAATAAATCTGCAACAATGTCAACAATTCTGTGTTTTTCTGTCAATATGGGGTGCTATGTGTACATTAATGAGGAAAAGAAATGAACTTAAATGATTTTAGCAAATGGCTGCAATATAACAAAGAGTGAAAAATTTAAGGGGGTCTGAATACTTTCCGTACCCACTGTATGTCTGTGGAAAAGTTTCTTGATTGGACCTGATTTGGAAAGACGTACACATCTCTAAAGAAAGCCTTAAGGCTGACGATGCATATCAGTGCAAAAAAATCAAGCCATGAGGTCAAAGGAACTGCGTGCTGAGCTCAGAGACAGGATTGTTGCAAGCCAAAGATCTGGGAAGGGCTACAAAAAAATGCTGCTACGCTAAAGATTCCCAGTGCAGTGACCTCAATATTTCTCAAATCAGGGGAGCAATCAGGGGAAAAAAAAGGTCTTAGTAAGAGAGGCGACCAAGAACCCGATGGTCACTTTTACTTAGTTCTGGAGATCCTATGTGGAGATGGGACAAAGTCTTAGAAGGACAACCATCACTGCAGCTGTCTACCGATCTGGGCTTTAAGGCAGAGTGGCTAGAGGGAACCTTCTCCTCAGTGCAAGACCCAATTCTAGTTTACTTACACAGTCCTTCATGTGCTTGACGGTATTCTCCAAACGGGCTTCCATGGGCTTTGCACTAAGGAGAAGCTTCCCTCTAGCCACTCTGCCTTAAAGCCCAGATCAGTGGAGGGCTGCTTTATAAAAGCTTAATTTTTTTTATGGTTTTACCTTCACTTAACACTCCTACAACAATGTGTGCATGTAGATGATTGAGACACTTTAACATTAGGGTATGAATTTTTTTTTTTTTTTTTTTTTTTTTTTTTTTGACAACTGCTGAACTGAACAGTGTCTGAGACTGATTTGCATTTTGTCACAATCCAGTGTGAAAAGAACATAAGGAGCTTCTTTTAACATTCAATTATCAGAAGTGACACATATTTAATTGCAACCAGCAGGCTGATAAAAAAAAAAATCCTACTTTTTTTTTTTTTGACACAGTTTCCAGGATATCTCGCTGGAAAGGTGGCCATTGGAACGGTGGAATGCATGAAAAACATGCGGATATGCGCTCTATGGACAAAAGTATTGGGATCCTCAACCGTATTAAACACCTTCGGGATGAATTATGGTGGAACAACTTCAAGAGTGGAAGCTAATATAACAGCAAATTGGGTTTTTCTGCAGCTTGACAAGCACATCAACCTGCTTGTAATGCTTTATCTACATCCCATATATAACAGCAATGTAATAGCAAGCATATGTTACATGAGAAACATGAAAATAAGCATATATTTCCTACTTATTAAGTTCAAACCTACTTTGTCTCACATATGGCTGCTTCATGTCAAGATTGTCCCAGAGGTTGTGTCAGAAAATGTAGCTTTTATTGGAAATGTATATTGATTTTTAATAGTATGGGCTCAACCTTTACTGCTGGCTGGTGGTGGTTGTGTGGTGATATGGGGAATGTTTTCCAAGCACGCACTTACAGGAAATATTCTAAAATTGACAAAATATATCATAATCAGTTTAATTTGCAAAGTGTGTTGACCCACAGAAGGAATTTGGTTTTAGCTGTTGGTGACTGAAAAGTACACACATAAATAACATTATACATTTAGCTTATAGACAAGACAATACAGACTATATGAGACTATACAGAGAATACATCTTAAACAAGAACACAATATACAAAGTATATAAAAGATCAATAATGTATATAAAGTGTGGGGGTGCATGGTAGTCTTTATTATATCCTTTAATAGCCACAAATATACCCATTTTGATGATGCTGACTGAAATTGTTGTACTTCCTAGGCCTTTCCTGTCACCAGGTCTGAATCCAGTAACACACGTTTGGGTTTCTGATTTCAAACTCAGACAAAGCTCTACCATAAAAAGACATCAACAAAAAACAAACAAACAGGGCGCATAAATAATTTTGGGATCCTCAGCCCCATCTCTCTGTCAGAACACTGTGTACACTCTCATAAATCTTCCTCCACGATTTCTAGACAAGCCATCTGAACTGACACAACGACCCGGCTGCTCAGTCGGCGACGTTCGGACAACCGAACAAAAGCAAAAAAAAAACTTTGATTATCTTTTTTTTTTTTTTTTTTTTTTACCCAATGTTCATGGTAGCGTGGCTACATCTTAGTGGAAACACCAGAGACTCCTTGCATACATGTTAAATACATAAATGTTCCCTAACAGGAAAAAAAAAAAGTTAACCATATCGAACCCATATGTTTTTGCCTCATTAGATTAGATTAGATTAGATTAGATTCCATTATCCAATTAGAGCCATCTCTATTCCCATTTCAGGATCGCTGTGGCGGAAAAGATTTCAGCCGTCAATGTGGAACGTATCAGCAGGGAATGGTACGTTTTTGCATTTTATCGTCTTGATCTACTTTGCCTCTCTAAGGGTCCCCATGAGGGACCCGGAGAGAAATGGCGAAGAAACAGCAGGACATGAAAAATAAATAAATAATCAAATCACCTCGCAACAAATAAGACATTTCGTCCTCTGGTAATAGAATTGCTCCGAGATGTTATTGCGTTAGCATTAGCGGCTGGAGGAAGAGTGTGTGTTAGTGTTAGAGAGGGTGGAGGATGGGGGAAAGAGGGGGAAGAAAAGTCCATGTTTGGGAGCAAAAAACCAGAAACATATATATATATATTGCATCGGTAAAAAACTATACATTTAGATATAATTATCAGTAAATGATCAAGAGTTTGTGACCAATATTTTATATGTAGATCCAAAACCTGTTCCAGCATTAACTTCATGAAGATGAAGAGTGAAGATCTTGAGTGGTCTGCTATAGAGCTCTGCTATAGAGCTCTGGGGTCTGGGGTGCAGTCGGTGTTCCAATTCATCCCAAAGATGTTCAGCAGGGTCCCTCAACCCTGCTGAACATCTCTGGGATGAATTGGAACACCGACTGCACCCCAGACCCCCCCCTAACCTTACCTTCATCAGTACCTGACTTTACTAACACCTTTGTGGTTGAATGAACATGAATCTTCACAAAACACACTTCAAAACCTTGTGGAACATCTTTTCCTAGATTTTAGGTCATTAAAACAGCAAATGGGGACTAAACGTGGTACAGGATGCCCTTAATACACATGCGGATCAACCGCTGACTCACTGTCTCTTTAACACGAACAGATGACACATTCGCGGAAGGAGAGGAGAGCAAAAGATCTAGAGTAGAGCATCCTTACTTAGCGAGTGGAGCGTTCACCTGGGAGCCTCCTGGCGCAGGTGTTCAGACCAGGATATCGGCTCTAAACATGAGTAATGAGCACTCGAGGGGGATCGTGTGCAGGTAAACACGTACTCGCACACACTTTTCGCACATATGCACACGCACATACACACGTACTCTACAGTGCAGCCCTGAAGCCTGCTTAGGAACCTGTATGGAAAAGTTTACAAAAAAATACAAAATAAATATGGCTGATAATCTCAATGCAGACCGAGGTGGAGAAGGTTTCAGCTGCATAGCAAGCTTCACCTGTTGTTGCTGACTGGGACTGGAAAAAGACTGGCAATGAGGCACATAGTCCCAGTCCAATTATACAGGTGAAGAACAGACAAAGTGATAATGACAGAAGTACCCAGATTTAGATTCACACTTATCTTCATCATCGTGTGCAGGTGACTGTTTTGAAAATATGCCTGTATGTGTGTACACCTGTAAATTTGTTCAGGTTGTTTCACGGCTCCATTGCTCCCATAACTTCATGGTGTGACTGATCAACTTTATTCCCCGTAATTCCTGCAGGTCTGCACATCTCCCTTATTCCTAAAAAAATTGGTAGCAGCAAACCATCCTCTCACCTTCCAGAATTTTGTTGAACAATGTTGTTAAAAGCTCCACTGCCATCTCTCATAAACATCTCCATGCTTCTACTGCTGTCATCTGGTCCAACCGACTTTCCACTCATCGCTGCTATCAGTTCCTCCTTATTAATCCTTTCCACTTCCTGCTTCACCATGTCCACACCATCCAACCTTCTCTCTCTTTTTCCTCATTCATCAGCTTCTCAAAATAATCCCTCTATCTTCTCTCCATCCTTTATTGCTCTAACTTGAAGCACATCCTTCCCAGCTTGGTCCCTCTGCCTGGCCAATCGGCACAAATCCTTTTCTCCTACCTCAGTGTCCAACTTCACATACAGCTACTCATATGCATTTTCCATTTCTACTTTATCTCTTTCAGGTTGCATCTCCTGCATAAAAAATAGTCCTCCTGTGTCCTGAGTCCTCCACACTTATATGTCACCCTATGCTTCTCCTTCTTCTTAAAATAAGTGTTTACCATCTGCCATTCCACATTCCTCTCCTTAAGGCCATATCTACCCATCACCTCCTCATTACCTCTGTTCCCTTCACCTACATGCCCCTTAAAGTCTGCCCCAATCACCAATCGTTATTTGCTAGGTTCACTTTCCACCACTTCATCTAACTCACTCCAGAAGTTTCCTTCTCCTCCATCTCACAACCCACTGGTGGAGCATAGGCACTGATGACATTTATCATCACCCCTTCAACTTTCAGCTTCACATTCATCACTCCACTACACTCTTACTGTACTCTTACTTCAGGATCACACCTACACCATTTCTCTTTCCATCCACATCATGATAAAACAGTTTAAACCCACCTCCAATGTTCCTGGCCTTACTGCCTTATCACTTGGTCTCATGAACATAGAACATATCTACTTTTCTCCGCTCCATAATATCAGCTACCTCCCTTTACCAGTCATAGTACAAACATTTAAAGTGCCAACCCAAACCTCCACTCTCCTACACTTATCCCTTCCTTGCTGTCTCTGTAGACGTCGTAACATAATAACCATATCAACCTTCTACCAATTCAACACTGGAGAATGCTTCCTGCTCCCACATGCTGCCACATCAACCCTTGACTACACCAGTGCTTGACATCAACCCTTGACCACATCCCCACTGCCACATCAACACTTGGTAACATTATTCCTTTACCACACCCCTGCTGCAACAACAGTCCTTGACTATAATCACTCCACCACATTCTGCTGCCACAACAAACCTTTACATCATTAACTCTCAACCACCCCCTTCTACTAAAACAATCCTTGACATCAAACTTTGAGCACACCCCCACTGCCACATCAACCCTTGACCACACACCTGCTGCCAGAACAACCTTTGCAACCTTTGACATCAACCCTTGAGAACACCTCTGCTGCCACATCAATGTTTGACATCAACCCTCAACTACACCCCTGCTGCCACAACAACCCTTGACAATATCAACCCTTCACCACACATATGCTTTCACATCAACTCGTGACACCAAACCTCAACCGCACCTCTGCTGCCACATCAACTCTCGCCAATATTAACCCTCACCAACATCAACCCCAAACCACACCCCTGCTGCCACAACAAACCCTGACATCAACTCTCAACCACATTTCTGCTTCCAGAACAATCCTTGACATCAACATTTAACTCAATTGCACCTCTGCTGCCACATCAACCCTTGCCAATATCAACCCTTACCAACCTTGCACCCCTGCTGCCGCAACAAACCCTGACATCATCAACTCTTGACCAAACTTCTGCTGCCAGAACAATTCTTGACATCAACCTTTAACCACACCGCTGCTGACACAACAATCTTTATCAACCCTGCTGACACAACAACTTTTGACATCAACCCTTGACCACACCCCTGCTGCCATATCAACCCTTGACATCAAACGTTGACCACACTCACACAGGCACATCAACCCTTGACATCAATCCTTGACCACATCCCTGTAGCCACAACCCTGCTTCCAACACCAACCCTCTACCAAATACTTGCTGCCACAACAACCCTTGACATCAACCCTCAACATCACCCCTGCTGCCAGATCAAATTTTCAGAATACTACACTAGTAACCTGGTATGATCTGAAAGAAAAAAAAAAAAAAAAATAAAGTATGTTCCAATCTACTAGTAAGGTGTCTTCCTGCTATTGGATTCTTCATTCTGAGAAAACATGAAACACCATATAAAAGGTGGATTTTATTTTTTTATTAGTAACACAAAGCGAGCATGCCACATTGAATAGCAAAACAAGAACCCACTTACGCATTGAGAAAACATTACAGACTGAAAAGCAATTATTGCTTTGTCCTTAAATGACCATGTAATTCCCTCAATCAGTGCATTTCACAGGGGGCATAGCTATAATTCTGTGAAACAAAGAAACTTCTGGAATTCCTAGGCTCAGTTTTTATTGGGGGCAGGACGTCCTGACAGCAAGACGTTGGAGTTCAAACGTCTTTCCAGTAACACCCCTGCGATGTGGTACTAAACATAGCAGGATTACGATTTGCTACTCCTGAGCCCCAGTGTTGCGGCTTACCTAACAACAGCTACAGATCAAACTTCAAGGCAAGCGTGCTTAAAAAAAAAAAAGGAGAACTCCTGCAGGGATTTGTGAAACAGGTTAATGGAAACCTTTTAGATACAAAAAGAATGAGTGAGGGAAAGAGAGAACCTAGATATATGTGGTTTTTAGCCAGCACACACTCACTTTGCCAAAGGTCACACTGAATAATGCAGACTTCGAAACGCAGTGAATAACGCAGACTTCATCCAAAACACTGCAACCTGATTTGAACCGTTTGGTTCATCTGAACATTTTAGATCTCGTAGCTCTGAATTCGAGCAAATCACCCCCACACAGACACATTTTCTCTCTTACACAAGTGATGCTCGAAAGCCGTTTTGCTGTGAACTGACATGTGAACTGAAGGTCAGAGGAGGGCATAATGAAATGTTTTTTTTGTGCCTCAGGATTGCCGAGAGCTGATCCAAATAGCAAGGCAAAGCAGAAGTTTGCAGATAAGATCTACTCATGAGAACTTGCAGTACGGTATAGGTATAAGGATTCTCCGAAATGAGCCCAATGCATCTTATAGCGAAGGGAATCCCTTAACAACGGCGCCCTTCCGACAACACAGAGACCACACACTAACGCACCCAACAGGGAGGAAAAGTTCGGATTCCTTCGTCTATTTGGATCTTCAAATCTTGCGGTCAAGTGAGTCATTTTGAGCAAAATTAAACTGATCCATTTTCAGTAGCTAGATTCCCTCGACACGTCTGCACACGCAAACGTTTGATCGAATTTCGAATAAAGATATTGACCAGACAAAACAGAGTTTGTTTCATGTCGGTGCTCTTTTGAGGGAAAAACCTGCAGTAGCTCTTTATAGGAAACAAAAAATAATTAGTTCACATTCTGAGTCTTCAGAAAATAAAAATTAAAACTCTTTGAGACAAATTGTTCATTGTGAAGGACCCATTTCCCACACACATATGCACTAAAAGCAGGCAAAAGCTCTTATAGTCTCTTATATTTTGTTTGCCTGCTGATGGACTAGCCGGAAATGTGGTAGCTAATGTAACATATACGAGGCAGCTAATGTACTATATACGTGGAAGGCAAAGAACCGTTGTTCACACTTACCATGATGCATTGACAAGGTAAATGTGCATTACCTTTATTAGTCTTTGGCACTACCAATGACAAAGCTGTTGGTGTTATCTACTAATGCCGTTTCACATTTTACTGTTTTCTTTTTTTTTGGAAAATCCCCATATTTCCATCACCACAGAAATCCTCCATTGAGCTGAGTAAGGATATAATGATAACAATATCTGCCTCGTTTTGTATGCGACTGCATGTCGCTACGTTTATAGCATTTTTTATAAAAGCAGCGCATTCATTGACAATCGATTAAATTGACTGGGTTTGACCTTTTGAACTCCATCCAGCCAATCAGAATCGACTATTCTGATTGGCTATATGACTATAGACAGACCATTTTGTACAACAAGCGACTGAGCTGTTTTAAGTGCGTTTATAGTGAATAAAGGACAAACGAGTGAGTGTGTAATCGTGCCACATTTCTGCTCTTTCGTTTTCAAACAGACAAGTCAGCAAGATGTTGGCCAAGGTTTCAGCTTTGAAACGTGCCATTTTGTCCTCGAAAAATGTACATAGTAATTGGTGTAACTGCAGGATAACTGCTTCGCGCTAAAGTACAATTAGACCATTGGCGTTGAACTGACGCTAATGAGTGTTCATGAGTGTCTCCAGGTTTCAGGTGATTTTTTTTTTTTTTCGTTGGTAGACCTCCTTGTCCTCCCGGTACCTACAAATGAAATACCAAGAGCCTAGACACTAAATCTGCTTGTCTCTGGGTTACTCATATATCCACCTTTGGAATGTTCATGAGGGTTAATGAAAGTGGAGCTGAGTACGCAGAGTTATTCCTGCATAGACTGTAAACTGGACACGAGCTGACCTGTGGGAGAAGCTGGGCCAGAAATGATGACCAAGCACTTTGCACTTTTGTCCTACGCCTTCCTGTCTTCTCCTGTCTTTTAGCTCAAGACTGCAGAATGGTTCAGGATGCTGGATAACTAAGAATTAAAATCCTTAAGGTGGAGGGGAATGGGATGTGTTTGTGTGTGGGGGCTTTTAAAGGGGCGCCAATGGGCTGACCAATCAGATTCAAACATTTGCCAACATTGTGGTGTAATAAGTGTTCAATTAAATTAACATCTGCAAGACACATTTGATGGATATGGAAAAAATGACAGCAATCCAACACCAGTATGCACTTGCTCCCATAACAACAGCTCCCCATGCACTGGAGAATTGCGAGACACCTTTGTCTTCGGATCCGAGAACAAAAGCTTGAATTATGCAGCTTGGCGAGACAAGACAACTGGATTTATCCGCTTTTCGGAGAAAGGTCCACCGTAAATCTCGCCCTCTTTTACACTCGCACCTCTTTCTTCCCTTTCGTATATTGCTCTTGTTCCTCGCAAGTCTCTTCTGTCTCATTTCGTTTACTGTTTATAGATTTCAGGAATGCATGGTTCTTCCTGGACACAGGAAGGTTTCTTTTGGGCTCATAAATTTTTTTTTTGTAGCATAATTAAAAGTTTGCTAACCTTGGGGGTCGAGGAAAATACTACACGTGGACGCCCAAAAGGTAAACCATTCCTCCAAAAAAAAAAAGGATAGTTCTCATTATTGTATTGCGGTGAAATTTGCTACTGGGCTACATTTCTGCGTCTAATATCTACGCATTATTATTCTTGGATGATCTCTTTTGTATCTACAGCAGTTGCACTGGCATTGAAATTCACCTGACCGGCAGGTATTAAATACGGAAATCCACCAATTTGCACCAGTTGAAGAAAAGGTTCTAGCAAGACTGTACTCTTGCTCTGTGGTAACAGTGTTTTTTCTGATCGGAAGGTCATGAGTTCAGATCCCAGCTCCACCATGTTGCCAATGCTGGGCCCCTGAGTGTGGCCCTTGACCCTCAAATTGTAGTTCAACCTGCATTAATGCGTCTGCCAAACGCCGTAAATGTAATCCAATTAGTTTACTGACAGAATGCCTACCTGGACACTATATTACTAAGAACTTTTGAATGTAAATTCATGTTCACTATATTCCTTGTATCTTTGACATTTTAGAGAACAAGATATGTACAAGGAGTGCACCAAGGATCAATCCAACCTTCCAATCTTGAATAGGATGCCAGTCCATCAGACAATTCAATTCAGCAATGTTTCAGCTGGGAAGAGAAAACCAGAAAAATCGAATAAAAAGCAAAACGGAGGATAAGAAACCATGTGAAACCTGCAGGGTCGATGCTGGGGCTCCTCTGGCTCTTATACAACCCACCCAAATGCACCCAAAGCCAAACAGTCCAATTAACCCGGCTGAAACTTTCGACACTTTTTTTTTCAGAGGTGGATCACATTGCATACGCTACAAAAGAGGAAGCAGATTGAGCACCAAGCTTCAATGTCTATTAGTGTTAGCCTTATAATCAAACATACTACAAACACTTCATGTTTGAAAAAGGGAGGATCGTCAAGGTATAACAAACTTCAGGTCAGCTCTCACACCCCTGATGCGAGCAAGCAAGCAAGGTACAATTAGAAATGAAGCTCAACACTGGACCGGTCCCATATCCAGCAGCTGTTTTAATGCATGCTTTTGCTGTCATGGAGAGTTTTCCTACCTTTAAATGCGAGGATGCAGCTCTGGCTGAAAAGCCCCAAAAGCACCAGTGCTATCACGGCCATCTTCATGACGATGAGAGCCAAAATTCACACTTCTCTTCCATGCTCGGTGTTGCTCACTCTCTCTCTCTCTCTCTCTCTCTCTCTCTCTCTCTTGCTCTCTCTTTCTTCGTGTGTGTGTGCAGAGGCGAGTCCCTCCTTTCGAACAGCGCATGCAGAAACGCACACGGTAGGATGGAGTCTGAGCAAAGTCCCTGCTCACATGAGAAAAACACAACCAGTGCTGCCTCCTCAGTCACGTGTGTCTCAGATTTATTTATTTATTTATCTATTTATCCATGTATCGATTTATTTTTAACCAAGGTTTATTGGCATACATATATATCTACTGCACAGATAAAACACCTTGTAGCTGATCAAAACGATCAAATGTAATTATGTGCACAGCATTTAATATTTTCCTCAACCGAAAATATACAATATATGGCCAAAAGTTTGCTGACACCTGACTATAAAATGTGGTATGTGCTTTTTTTTTAAATAGCCCACATATAGTTCCCATTTACTGTTTTGAGAACCTCCATTCTTCTGGGAAGATGTTGCCCCAGAGTTTGGTGTGTGCTTGTGGAGAACTGTGCTCAAGGGTGTTGTCAATTCCGACGTAGGTGAGGCGAGGAGGCCTGGGGTGCGGTCGTCAGCGCTCTGTAACGGGCCAATCAAGATCTTCTAGTGCGCATGGAAACTATATCTTCATGGAGCTGGCTTTGTGCACAGGAGCATTGTCATGATGGAAGGTCTTGGTCTTGTAGTTCAAGTGAAAAGAGACCATTGGTAGCTGTTTTATATGTATCCTTATATATAAAGCATTTATTTATTAGTTTTCAGTAACCGCATCATCCTTCATCCTGGTCAGGGTCATTGCGAATCCGGATGCTTATCCTGGGTACAACTGTTATAGCCTCCTGAGACCCCACCGATTCAATTGTGTCCTCTGGATGGGACATTTTGTTTTTTTTTGCCTTTTCCGTTTTACTCATTCTAGTTGTCCTTTTAAGTCTGCTGTCCACTAAAGAACGCATGGTAGAAGATAAATGATAAATTGTACAGGCGTTTCTAATTAACTGGATGGTGAGTGTATGTTTTTAAATGATGACCACCAGCTGTTTCAGCAGTTCTCAGGAAAATACTTATATCCTGTAGCTAGAAGGTGGCAATAGGGTTTAATTAGAGTAGTAATGCAACCATCACATTTTTATATTTTTTGTTTTAAAAGATCTTTAGATATTAAAGATCGCATGGATTCGCATTCCTCTCTTTATTCTGGTTCCCAACACCGATATTTTCTGACCTGTAAAAATGTCATTGTAGTATCAGGAAACATTCTCCTATACCATTTGTATAGCACTAGTTAAAAGATTATATTGTACTAGATTGCCGCCAATGCGGTGGAGAAAAAGAAAATTGTCTCAGTTCTTCTTTCTGTACACAATGAGCTACAAGGTAAAATTCCGGTGTGTGGTTGCATGGGTTTATGCTTGTAGAACATTTCCAGTAAATGCTTTCTCTTTGGATGTTAAAAAAAAGCTGCAAGGCCAGATAGCTATGAGAAAAAATATTTTGTGTACAAATTTTGACACCCCATTATTCAAACCAGATTAAAAGGTGGCCATAGAGATGCACAAGCTAACCATGTGACACTTCCTCCTTAGGTTACAACTAATATAGCACTGGGTTGCAGTTATTTTAGAAATGCCCTTGTTACACATAAAATTAAAAACATCATCCTATGGTATGGTGCTTCAGAAAAAAAAAAAGCATGCTTTTTTAACATATCTCAATGAAATGCCTGTAAGACCAAACTGACAATATCAAGAATATGTTTTGTATGTGGTGGATGAACATGAAAATGCACTACATATTCTATAAAAATTTTAAACTGATCAGACCTGAGCAACTGGGAGTGGCACACCATTGGAGGCTCTTGGTCGACCTGAGAGAGAATCTGTGATTCCTAACTGAGATTGCCTCAACAAACATGGTCAAGCTTACAGTTCACATGGAAATTCTGTAAATAAGGATTATGAATGCAAGAGGTTTATGTCTGTTCATAAAATTGTGGATCGAAGAGTACCACGTAATCCTAGATTGCTTCAAGCTTGTCGAGCAGGGCAACTTTAAGTAACTCACAATTGGATAATGCTGGCCAACCTGCACCATGTTTCCTAAATGAGACTGCCTCTACAAATGTAATTGAGCATAGAGTTTCCTTGGAAGTTTCTATAGATGAGTTCTGCAAATGCTAAAGTCTTATGATTTTTGGGAATGTGGTGGATGAAGGGGCAATATGTACCCTTGATCAACTTGGTGCAGCACACAATTGGAAAATGCGGGCCAACCTGGACTAGAAATTTTGTATCCTATCTGCGATTGCCCCAAAAACAAATGATCAAGTTTGAACATTTTGATCAATTTTGCAGTTCTCAAAGACCTCATGTAAGATTTGGATGAGGCTTTTAAGTGCAAATGACCTAAAGGTGTTGGTACTATTGTGGATGAGGAGGCACTACCTACCCATTTGGTCATCTTAAATCCGTTAGCCTGGGCAACTAGGAGCAGCGAACAATTGGAATATGTTGCCCAACCTGGAGCACAAACTGTTTCCTGGATTTCATTAAATATTAAACATTAATTATGATCGACTTGATGTAGATGACCCCCAGGAGGCTTAAGGAAGCTGAACTTGATGTGGATGATGAACAACATAGTAAGAAAGTTAGAAAATGTTTAGCTATCTCAACAACAACATTTCTAAAAGAGCCTTGTTCCAAGCCCATTATCAAGCCTTTGTCAATGTTCTTTTCAACAATGCTGAGAAAAGCAGCTAATGGCTCTGGATGAAGAGGGTAGACTCCTCAAATAGGAGGGAACTTGGAGGGAACTTGGTACATCAAATCTAATGTTTGAACCCTCTTGAAATGTATTGAATTCGTCGTTGAAGAAGGTGGGTGCTCATCTGAGAACCCTGACGCTGCTTTCAGCATCTTTCTAAATGCTTTAAGCCAGCAATTTTCAGGAAGATGCAAATGCCACTCATGAATAACTGTTAAATGTTGGAATTTACAAAAAATATCCTTCAGAAACATAAAATATTTTTTCTCTCAAGCTTTTTTGTTGTCATTTTGGCCTTGCTTTCACTATATTTGTAGCTCTTCTTGGTACTGTTTTCCTTTCAGTGTCTTCAGCTATTAAAATGTATTCCAAAAAGAAAACTGTGCCATCAGCTGCCTTTGGTTACAGTGTCTACAAGTTATCAGGTCATGTTGCGTATTCTAATCCGACCAAAGAATCCATTCAGGATGTGTCATTTTTTTTTTTCTGTGACAGCTCAATTAAGATAAAAAGCATCTGTTGAAAAAACAGCTTTAATGATTTCACCAAACAAAGCAAGTGCTCTCGTCTTTAATTTAAGTGCCCATTTGGAGTCTCATTAGGGTCTGAAAGTGGATTATGAAGTTCTTAAGTATTTGATTGAACACTTAAAAAATATTTCTCCTCATTGATTAATCCCTGACTTTGGGTAAACAGCAGATCTTTTGATGAACGTTCACATCAAACATCAGAACGGGGGAAATTACGACCTCATGGCTTTTGACTTCGGCACAAGGAGGTGGTTTGAGTATTTCATCGCCAGCGTTGCTGATCTTATGCTTGACAAGATTCTAGAGTTTACACAGAATTTTACGTAAATCATTTTTAAAAAAAACGGTACGTCACAGTTGTGCGGAAAGACCTTGTTTGATAAGAAAGATCTTATCAAAAAGACTTTACAGTAACTCTTCTTTGAAACTGTGGTGAACAGAAATCCAGCTTAGAATGCACAACATGTTAAACCTTGTGGAAGTTGAGCTACAAGAGCAGAAACCCACATCAAGTTCCACTCTTGTAAGCCAAATCGGAAAGAACCCAAAGCTACATTAGGCACAGACTCACCAAATCTGGACAATTTAAAACTGGAAAAAATTCCTGGTTGTCATTGTCAACTTTTTCTTGCCCTGTGACACGTTTTTTTTTCCTCCTCCCCCTCCTCGCAGTTATTTGCACCATGTTTGCCCTTGTGAGAGGTCAGAGTGTGTAAAAAGAGAGGGGAGGGCGTGGGGAAGTTTTAGTCTGTTGTTTGCTTCGTGACCGTTAAATATTAAAGCAGACCAAATTTGGTAGACGTTAGAATTATTTATTTTAATTAATTTGGAAACGGAGTACAGCACTTCATGGTCCATGGTGACCTTGTTTAGGATTTGGATCATGCCATCTTCTTCTTCTTTTTTCGCCTTCTCCCGTTATGGGTCGCCACAGTGGATCATCCGTCTCCATACCCCCCTGTCCTCTACATCTGCCTCTCAACCCAACTACCTGCATGTCTTCCCTCACCACATCCATAAACCTCCTCCTTGGTCTTCCTCTTTTCCTCCTTCCTGGCGGCTCCATCCTCAGCATTCTCCTAGCGATATACCCCATGTCTCCCTCGCTTTGTCTCCAAAACGTCCTACATGCGCTGTCCCTCGTTTCTAATTCTGTCCATCCTCGTCACTCCCAACGAAAACCTCAATTTCTTCAGTTGTGCTACCTCCAGCTCCACCTCCTGTCTTTTTACTCAATGCCACTGTCTCTAAACCATACAACATCGCAGGTCTCACCGGATCATGCCATCCATGTGACAAAAAAACAAAAACAAACATATGCTTCTTACATACACAATTGCAAAACGTGCAAATCTTTTTATACATTGCTTTTTTGCCCACGTTGCCAGTTATTCAACAGTTTTTGAACTGCCGTCAAGGACCTCTCTAACTGTAATATAAATTCACAATAAAGGCAAATTCGCATCAGCCGTGCACAAAACCTGTGTACAAAATGAAAAAAGGCGTAAAACCCATCGATATCTACAGTAGATTTCAAGCACAGTACGGTGATGAGACGCTCAGCTGCAGTAAGACATTTGAACGGTGTAAACGTTTCAAAGGTGGCCATATGTCCGTCAGTGACGATCCTGGTGGTGGTTCCCAGCCCACAGCAGTCAAACCTGTGAGCATTTAGCATGTGGAACACCTGATCCCGGATAATCTATGCATAAGAGATGAATCTTCCTGTGGGAACGGTGAACGTCTGTCCTAGGATGGTTCAGCGTACTTACCAATACTTCTATGCTGAATCTTTCCAGGCATTAGTTAAACGTTCGGATAAGTTTATAAATGTAGCAGGGGTCGAAAAAATAAATGCGGTTTCCACTCCTTGAAATTTGTTCATTTATTTTATAAACTCAAAAGTCCCGGTTTGACTTGATGATCTGGACATTTGGAGGGAAAGTAGGAAAGCACTGAGTTCTCTGAGGCATTTTGCGTTTTTCATCGAAAAGATTTTTTTTTACTGTATATTTACACGTCAACACTCATCTAGAGTGGCACTAAACTGAGCAGTCAAGTGTTAAGAAGTTTGCTTAAGGGCCATCAAGGCCCAGCAGTTGGAGCTTCGTGGGCATTTGGCGCCAAGTGCCTTGCTCTTAGGCCAATCAGCTTGGCAGCGAGTTGACTGGGATTTGAACTCATGATCTTCACCACTCAGCCTTCATTTCCCTGTGAGTCTGAATTTGACACTATTAGACACTTTTTACATTCTTTATTCATCCATCCTTGTATGAAAAACAATCTCGGCATTGTCAATATGGCTTGAATTATACACTTCATAAGTAGATCTGCATGAGCAAAGCTAAAAACAAACAAACAAAAAAATGCCCTTGTATGATTCTAGTTCTAGAATTGGGAAAAAAAAAATCTGCTTTAAAATGAGCCCACATTGGCTCTAATTATATAAAAAAAAAAAGATAGACTCAACACCCATAACCTTAACAAACCGATTTAAAACCCAGTTGCAGTATCAGAAGGGGTTAACTTCAGTAGGAAATTGCTGATATATACAGTATATGCTCATTTATACTGATTACATTTTGTCTAGATTAGTCAGGCAGGAATGCAATTATCCCTCCAGAAGAACTTCAGGCACTGTAATTGTACAGCACAAAAGAATGGTTATATAATTACAGTGAGTGCTATAATCAAAGTTGTCTGGTTTGATTGTAATCAAATGTGATGTAATCAGAAATCTTTTTTTTCTTCTTCTTCTTCTTTTGCTTGTCAGTGTTAGAGCTAATAAACACGTTAAGTCGTCTAATCTTAAAAATACAAACCATCCAGAAATCGATCGTCTGGAAATTTTTGGTTGCTTTGTGTCTGCCTGTATTTTGCAACTAAAACAAACTTTACAAAGCACAAAATGTCCCATTTGTATGCATCAAGAAGTCACAATTACCACTAAAAGTGATGCAAACAGTAAACTTAACTGCTCTAAATTGAACACAAGGGGACACTATTTGTAGAGGACATGCTAGCGCTGTATTTGTTATAGTTACATATCAAAAGTAGGTACTAACTTAGTAATGAGTATGCAACTAATACTATAGCTACATGCTACCATACTAATCAGTATGCAACTAATATTATAGCTATATACCAAAAGTACATACAGTAATCCCCTGCTTTATCTTGGTTCGAATCGCAAATATTTTGGCTTCATAGGACACTTCAACCAATAAACAAGCACAGCAACTACGCAACTCACTATAAATGTGATCGTGTACTGTATTTCTACCAATTTATCCCAAAAATGTATCTCGCTATATTCTTGCAAATGTTTTCTGTGTGTGTTTAAAGTGTGTGGGAGGATGATTTACGGCTTAAACAATTAAAAAAAAAAAGGATTTTTGGGGTGGCGTTCGTTTATCAAGTTTTTTCTTTTATAACAATAAACGGGAGATTACTGTACTAACATGCTAATCAGTATGCAAATGTTATAGCTACACAAAAAAGTACATACTACCATGATAAGTATGCAACAAACATTATGGCTACATACCAAAGGCCATAATACCATGGTAATAAGTGTGCAACAAATACTATAGCTACATTTTGAAATACTAATCAGTATGCAACTATTACAGCTACATACCTTGAGTACATACTAGCATACTAAACAGTATGCAAACGTTATAGCTACACAAAAAAAGTACATAATATCATGGTAATAAGTATGCAACTAATACAATGGCTACATACCGAAGTCTAATTAAATCAGTATGCAACTATTACTATCGTTACATATCAAAAGTACATTTCAATCAAATAAAACATTGGTTTAAAGACTTAAAAAAGTAAAAAGGTAAAGGTTTAAATCAATTCCTGTTAAAATGACATTTATGGCATTTGGCAGATGCTTTTATTCAGACTTACTTAGTTATCTCAGTTATACACCTGAGCAATTGAGGTTTAAGGGCCTTGCTCAAGGGCCCAGCAGTACAAGCTTGGTGGTGCAGGGACCTACACTGAATTGCTGTGTAGTTGGAACCGAAAGATATTACAGAACAGGACATTGTCTTTACTAACTTGTCATACCGCTGTAATATAACCATTAGTTACCTCTTACAAAGCTATCTCGCTTGTTATCTCCTACACTGAGAATTGTTTTCCCAAATTTACCTGCATTATCAATAAAACGTCTAATTCTTCTATTACCAGAGACCTTCTTACTAATGTTCAGTAGGTGCCTCACTTAAGATACAAACCTGTTTGAAGAGAAGTGCTCCCTTGGGTGAACATTAGTGTTGCGACCATGCCATTGACATCATTGCACCCCACCATGAGGGCTTTAATGGCTGAGTTGGGGGCTTACAGTCTCTGTGGGAAACCATAATTACTCATTATCAGCTATAAAAATGTTGGAAATGAATATGGTGTGCATTATTCCCAGTAGCTCAATGTCAACAGCGCATTTTTATCTAATGTCCCAATGAAGGTAATTCGGGTAATAGCTGCATTTGAGAAAGTACACTTGAACTGCTGCAATATCATGACTAAAGTTATGCATGTAACTCAGTAATAAAGTGGTCTTCATTCATAGGACCATTGGAAGTCCAAAAAAAACAAAAACCCAAAAACAAATACATTTTTTTGTTGTTAAAAATAATAAAATGCCAGTATATCTGATGGTATTCTTTTTGATGACCTACAGTAATGCAGCAGTATTTTTATTTATTGATAGAAACTTCACTTCTGTGATTCACTTAGGATAAGGATGTCTGCCAAATGACACAGATGTAAATGTGAACCGAAAATGATGGACCTCTTAGTCTAAATGGGCAGATCAAACATCTGTTGTCTGGTATAATGTCTTTGACAAAGTTAGACTTCATAACAATATGTAAAAATGGTCTGTTAGCTGCTTTAATATCCGGTTTTAAAAGAGAGACGGTGCCTTTTACCTAGTCGTTTATGGTTTTTAAAAGATGCATGCATGTTCCTTATGTTTCTCTGCAACAAACCAGGCAAAAGGTAAAAAGATACAAGAATTGGACAGTGTATGACTGGAAGAAAGTTCTGTAAACAGATGAGCCCAAAACTGATGTATTTGAATCTAACAAAAGCACTTTCTGTGTATAAGCTGAACAGGAAGATGATGTTACCAGACTTCCTCATGCCCACAGTCCAACATGGAGGTGGAAGCCTAATAGTTTGGGGTTGTTTGGCATAGGGAATATAGGAGACTTATTCCAGGTGAAAGGAATACTGAACCAACATGGCTACCATTGCATACTTCGACACCATGCTATTCCATTTGGACTGCGGGTAATTGCTTCAACATACAACAAGGCAATGAGCCAAAAGCATCTGTAAGCATTAAGGCTCAAGAGAGCCAACAGTCAGCTGGAGTATTATCTACATAGAATGGCCTGCCCAGTCACCACACCTTAATCCTATTAAACTGCACCAAGATGAAATGAATCTCAAGATCAGAAAGAAAGATCCAGGTTGAATGTTTGGAGAAACAAACTCTCCTGATGCAAAGGTGTACTGTCATTTTTTGGTCACAATACATTTTTTATACCATTATACCGTCTTTCAAAAACCATAAAAAGACCAGACAGCAATAAGCCCATATACAAGTTAATAATGACATTAACACCCCTTAACCGCACTTGTGCAACGGGGGAGACATTTGAATTTTGCATTACACCGATGGCACTAAATCAGAATTTGACTTTATTGGCTAAGTATGCCTGATCATACCATAAATTTGTTTCCTGGTTTAGTACAAACCATTTGTGCACATTTAACACTGCACAGCAGTGATGGACTAAACATAGATCTACCCCTATTGATAGTCTGGTCTTATGCAAAGTGTCTAGCGGTGTATCACTTGGGCATCCTGAGGGTGTATTACTGGCTTTTATCTTGTATCTACCTTTTTCTGCTGAAAGCACATGAATAATGATTAGATGGGCTAATTCAAACAACCAGTTCACAGCTTGAGTGAAGTTATATTGACCAATCTGAGCCTTCACTGGTTTATTGATAGCCGATGGTTAAAAATAAACCTTTCGTTTGAGTGTTCTCACTGGCTAATATCTCTGCTTTGATTCGGACCCAATAATAATATCAGGTATCAGTGGTAATATCAGGTAGTTTTTTTGTCGATTTTTCCCAAATGCGATCATGAGTGGCCCTTGAAGACACTTTCAAGGCAAATACAAGGACCTGTCCTTCTTGGCTGTCCCATTTCTGATGGGATCATCAAATAATCTGTGATTGCTGTTAGTGCCAAGTCTGAATGCCAGGGCCTAAATGTTTCCCAGGGAGAGAGCAAGACTGTGGCAGAATGCGAAAGCCAAGCCCGACAAACAAGTCCTGGAACAAAGGCTGAGAACGAGATTTACTGTGTTGGCATTTTCTCCAAAGGTGCAGCGTTACCCTCAGTGCAATATATCTGTAGACACTGCATAATTCAGGCTTTTGTTCTGTGACCAAGGGGGTGTAAAATGTGACACATCTGTTTTATATTCCCGGTGTTGTTGAGGCAGTAAGACGGTGTAGTTCGAAACTCTTTGAATGAGCATGTATATAACTCCCCCTTAATTTTTGACATCGCATGGCCTTTCGCCAATTGGCTCTTCTTTCTGAAAGTTTGCTACGTTATCGCCATCTGTGACCAAATCTTTGGTTTTTATCATCAGTTATCCGGCACGGATCATTAGCCCGTGTGAGATATTTGACAGTGTGGTGCAGTGCTGGATAAAGGAAAGAGGTGCATAAGGAAAGATGTGCTGGGTCCTGCCACTTGAGTTCTCTTGCCAGATGGCTAGATAGATGGCAGTTTCTCTCTGGGGTCAGCTTTGATCATTTTGCACACAAACAACATTTGTGCACTCTCTTTAGCATGCACACACAACCATTCTGCACATAATGCAGCTATTTCTTGTGATTTTGGTGTGTTAGCAAGCCTGTCTTGCCTCACTGCCATAGCACTTCATTGGGTATTGAGTTGTAATGACTGTCATTAAGACATATTTGGAGCCTTAGGTATTTTTAGTAAGTATTTTTTTGTTTGTTTCGGTGCTAATTCTTGAAGTTAAACCTTGAGGGAACAAGCAAGACCTTTTAAAGAAATGAGGTAGGTTTTTTAAGCTTTGTCGGCGCACGGCATAGGACGGTGATTGGACGGTGATTGCGATTTCAGTGGGGCATGTCATTCACACGCTGATGAAAGTGGATTACATTCACCTTTGACACAAAACAAGTCATAAGCCAATGACGATTGCTTTTCACTGACGAGCTAAAGCAATGCAAGGGCAATTTGACTCTAGGTTTTGCTGTTTGGGGGGTGGTACCTTTCCTTCCTGGCATATTTTCTACCCCGTCCCCCCTCATTATCCAGACATTCCTGCTTGCTAAATCTCCACTCACTAGATAATAGCATTATTTTGCAATTGCCAAAGGATGCATTTGCCTCCACTAGGTCTTTTCTCAGAAGAGTTTTCGACACTCTAATGAGCCATGTCAAAATAAAATTCGACTTCCGTCGCATGCACGATCACCCAGCAGCCCCTTTCTTATAATCCATTCCTCTGATTGCCTCTCTGATTTGCAGCCTCACTAAGCAAGCAGCACCCATAGTGGTGTACTGTAAAATACATGTTATTATAACCAAAATTCAGGGTGTGGGCCCGGAAGTTTTGAGGTGCTCTCCTTCTAATCTCCGTGTCATCTTCCTTTCTCCTTACTCCAGACAAAAAGAGACGATAAAATGGACCTTGCTTTGGGATTTTCTGACAAGGGACTTTAGTACAGTGCTGTTATTCCCTTCTGGTTAAGAACTCAAGCAAACAAATTAACATTGTAAGACAACTGCACAATGTTGTGTAGGTCCCAATAGGTAGGTGCCAATAAAGATATTAGGAATGATTGATAGTAATGAAGTAAATGTAATTTGTTACTGTACTTGAGTAGATTTTCGCATATCTATACTTTACTGAAGTCTTTCTATCTGGGACTTTAACTTCACTACATTCCAAAGTCATATATCTTCCATTTTGTGAAATTAGTCGTTCCTATTTATTTATGAGGATAAAAACGTAACTAATCAAACACCAATCAGGGTCTAGCGCACGCTCTGGTTTGAACTTGTTTTGATTGGCGCTTGGTGGCATCTACTTATCACAAACATACAGTTTAGCGTCAATTCAACAGCAAGCGGAACATTTTGAGAGGAATAAATGATAGAAGAACCTCCTGACTCCAACTTGCCACAAAACCCATGGCCTTATTTGGCCTACTTTATTTCAAGTACATGGTTTGTTTACTTCATCCACCACTGGATATTAGCAGCAGATCCTGTTTTGTAAGTTGTGAGGTGGACCCTCCTGTTTGTCAACACTTTGAACTCATTTTCAGGTTTCTCCTGAACCATTTTTGCAGTTTAGTAGAGTCCATTATCCTGCTGAAAGAACCCACAGCCATTACCAATTACCTTTGCTATCTTGGTCTGCAAGAATGTTCAGGTAGATAGTCTACTCTGGCTTGCCTTCTTCCCATAATGCATCGTGGTGCCACCATTCCCCCCAGGTAAACGACAGACACACGGCTGTCCACATAACGTGTAAAGATGATCGAGCCGGATTACCTTTTTGTTGCCCAATGGTTTAGTTCTGATGCTCATGTGCACCTTGTGGACACTTTTTTGCGGTGTTCTGACACCTTTTATTCAGAGCCAGCATTAACATCCTTAGCAAATATGTGCTACAGTAGCAATTCTGTGAGGGTGGACCAAACAAGCTAGCCTTCCCTTTTCACACACAGCAGTAGTCTTGGGTACCCTGTCACAGGTTCACTGGTTGTTCTCCCTTGGACCACCTTTGGAAGGTACTTACAACTACAAACCAGGAAAATCCTACAAAGCCTACCATTGAACACATGCTCTGACCCAGTGGCCTAGCCACCAAACTTTGACCCTTGTCAAAATTCCTCCTACACTTGCCCTTTTTTCCTGCTTCTAAAACCAATACCTTAAAGAACTGATTGTTTACTTGAAGCCTAATATATTCCATCCCTTGACAGGTGCCACTATAACGAGATGAGATCAATGATATTCATTTCACCTGTCAGTGAGTTTTATGTTTCGGCTGATGGGGTGGGCAATCGTCAAACACAATGAAGCATGGTATGACCAGACCAGAGGGAAAATCCGAAAAGTACACAATAAAATAAATCATTAAATATACAAACAATGGGATTGTCAGGACTTGCATGTGTTCCTCTGTCTAATAATGTGCAAGTGTTTTGCTGGTATTTTTAATTACATCTTGATTGGTTCCTAGTGTTCACCTTGAATGTGTGTTTCTGTGTGTTAAGTTATGCAACACAATTGCACATAAATATTACGTTCTATATTTCTTTGTTTTTCTTCACCACTGATCAAAACCAGATTTCGAAAGATAAAGATGAATATATGACCAAAGTCATTCGACACAGGTAATGGAAAAAGTGTCCCGTTTTTCTATTAAAGTTCTAAAAAAGTTTTGCAGGTGACATGGTTTATGCCGGATTATGACGTGTGTGTGTATCCGTGTGTGCGGTTTTGATGTAGCGTAGGCATTGTGAAGCTTGCTGAAGGCCACTTGGATGTTTAGAGGTGGCAGTGGGAGGAAAAAAAAAAATAAAATGAAAATCTGTCCACATGAAAGCAGCTATTAATTTTTCTGACACATCCCGCAAGCATTATTTCTCCTATGTGTCGGTTAAAATATGTTCTCTTCCTCAGGTTTTTAAACAGGGAAAAGAGAGATTGAAAGTAAAAGGAAAAAAAAAAATAGTGTAAGGTCTAAACATAGTCCTCGTATGTCATTCACAAGAGAGCGAAATCACTATGCATCCAATGCACCTTTACGCTTTCCCTTAAACATGCTCTATTGTGGTTGCCAAGACCAGCAACGAGACTCAAAGTGACAAAAGTATTGGGACACCTGACTTTCCCAGCCATATGTGGTTGGAGGCAGTAGAAATAATTTTATGTTACAGCACTTTACTCTCATTGGTTAGTGTCATTTGGATCTAAAGCTCACAATGCAGTTTTACTGTATAGTTTTTGTACTTTGAAAGGAAATTCCTTCCTTCCTTCCTTCCTATGGTTGTCAAGGCCATAATAAGTCCTGTTAAAGCAAGAAAAAATTAAATATGATGCGATCCATGATTGATGATGGTATATTGGCAATATACATATTGCTGCATAAATAGTCCTGGCAACTACACCAATGTGTTGATATGTTGTATTCAGAAAAAAATCTAATCAAATCACAAATATAAAAATACAAATTTTATGGCTAAAAAGTCCTCGTTTTTTCGATGTCTATGTAATGTTGAATGTTGAAATCTTCATGCAACAATGTTTTTTTGGTTTGTTTGTTTGTTTCCATGGTGTCGTACTTCTTTCTTTCGCTAGTCTAAATATAATTCGCTGTATTATGACTACAAATGAGACAACAACCAATCAGGCAAAATCTTGGATTGTTAAACAGATTTTATTTTTCTTAATGGTCATAAATTGAACTTGAAAAGTCTTCAATTTGACTTGGTGAAACCTGCAGAAACCCTGTGTTTTAATCCTCCCGTAACATCGTTTGTAGTTATTGCTTTGTCCGCGTCATTGAATTGTCTATTGTGAACTTCAGCCTTATCGCCCTCAAGATGTGCACCACATTCACATACATTATGGACCCAGTCTGAGACCTATGTAACGTTGCACCAATGCCTTGAAGAGCGCTATTTTGTTCTAGTGTATACTTGTATAAAGCTTATACCTTCCACCAGCATTGTATGTAGAACAGCACTTAATCCAGTGCATGGTATTCATTTTGGATTTTGTTTATTTTATATTAAATACATGACCTTGCTGTACTTCAGTCACACCGGCACCAACTTGAACAACCTATAGTCCGCATTTGGGTGCAAGGGGAAGTGGTAGGTGTCTGACCATGACTCTAAACATATTTTTTAAAATATAGTGTATGAGTGACAAAGCATGAAAGGGGTTTGGTGTGTATGTGGGTCTATGGTGTGTGTGTGTGTGTGTGTGTGTGTGTGTGTGGCTTTGCAAAAGGATTGAAAAAGCTTGTCCATGACTGATGTGACTGTCTGACTTGTCTTGAAGATGGGTCCGTGTGAAACGTCTGTCTGATGTGTCTTTCCTGACAGGAGGTCATTAAAGAGAAAATAAAAAATAAATAAAAATGTCCAGAAGGGGGAACCTGGCTCCGATTCAAGCTTTAAGCTAACCACTAGGCATTAGTAGAGAGACTAGAGAAAAAGAGAGCGAGAGAATGCACTGAAACACTCCATCTCACTTCATCTGGAGCTCCATTATGCAGCAGTTGTTGCTTTTTTTTTTATCCTTTTTGGGAATTCAATGAAGGAATATCACTGCTGGCTTGTGATTTTTCCAATTTCCAGGTCTGTAGATGACTGACTGTTCAGTTTCAGGGTCGGGGGGGGGGGGGGGGGGGGAGAACAAATAAATCCTCCAAACAGAATGAAATTGCCTCTACAAATCGCTTTAAGAATCCAGGGCAGAAATTTCTTCATATATTTTTTGTCCCCTTTTTAGAAGTGTATAGTGTAGTCTTAAAAATGTCACGTCCAACAGTGAATGCAATATTTTTTTTTCCATTTTTAACAATTTAATGCCACTGCAAGGGGCTGTATGTGAAAGTTTGGATTTTTTTTTTCTTTCCACAACCAAACATTTCCAGAACTTTTGTCCACAATGCGATTTTGGCCACCATTTGGAAGGCATATTTAGAAAAACCTAAAAGATTCCAATAATCTTGGCTAAAATCTGTCGTCTATGGTCGCTGGTTTGACATGTTCACGACGCTGACATCATTTTTTTTCCCTCTGAAGAAATTCTTACAGTGAAGATTTAACACTTTCCCGCTGTGTGACATCTCCTACGACGACCATCAAACGAAAATCCGATAGGAGCGCCCGAACCTGACGAGGCGATTAGCGCGCTAGCTTCAAATCACCTCGGGGAACGGGATCGTCATGAACAAAACGAACCCCACATGATTGTTTCAGTTTGCTGCCGTTAGCGAGAGAACGTGGGTTTGAACGCGTCACGGATTCATGAAGTAAAACTTCGGACGGATTTTTTTGTGCGAGTCGGTTTTTGACATTTGGCTTGGCCTCCGATTTCTTTAGAACTTAGTCCTATCAAAAGTCTGTAGGATGAGCTATAAAAGCAAGTATGATCCTTGAAGTCCCACCTTGCAACTTATAGGACAAGCAATCTGCTGTTGATGTCTTGCTGCCAGATACCACAGCAAACCTTCAGAGTTCTTGTAGAGTCCATTCCTTGAGTAATCTGAGGTATTTGATTGGAACAATGGGGGCCTCCACTATATTAAGCAGGGTTTTAAAGCAGGTTATGACTGATCGGTGTAAATGCTTTGTATTGATTCACTTTTTTTTTAGGACTGTTAACATAATTAGAGCAAATGCCCTACTTAGAAAAGTCAAGTTTGATCTGGATTACCAAACCACATCTCGAAATAGACTCTCGGCTTCACGATCTTTATCCTGCGTGAAGATGAAATGATGGTCTCCAATTGTTATTTGACTGGGATTGCACTTTTATTTTAACTTCTATATAAAAGCACATTCTACCTTTACGATGAAATTGTCATTGAGGAGGAACAGTCAAGCTTTCAACACGGCCATTCTTTGTCTTTTGTTCGCGCTACCTGCTGTAGCTGTAATTTTTTATTATACTTTCAGAATAAAAGGAGTTTCAGCTATATCAGATTCAATTAGGCTTATCAAAGGATTCTTTCATTTCTGCCTTTTTTTTTGTATGATCATGAGGGTGTTTTTAAATCCAAGGCACATATGTATAATTCTTTTTCCCCATGACTATGCAATACAGTTACGCAGTTTGAATGTCAAAAGAGTACACGAGCAATATCCAATAATACCCAATTAAATAATGAATAATACCCAATTAAATCTTTCATTCCTCAGTGTGTGCCCAGAGCAGCACAATAAAATGGTCATAATGACAATCATATTTCACTTACAAACGCCATATTGATTTGGATGGTTGCAATGTCAGACAGAACTCCCCGAAATGGTATTCAGCGATGACAACAAACAAAACGACCAGAAAATGTATCAGCATTGCTTACAAGGAACTATGTGATTTACAAGGGCCTCAAGAGTGGCAGCTTTGGCGATACCAGAGTTCAAGCCCCAGTATCACAAAGCTGCCACTTTTGGGGCCCTTGAACAAGGCCCTCAACCCTTTGTGCTCCAGGGGTGCTGAAACATGGCTGATTATGCACTCAGCATCAGTGGGATATGCGAAGAAATAATTTTACTGTGCTGTAAAACACACGTAACAAGTATAGTATAAAGCACCTTTCTTTTCTTTTTTTTCTTTTTTTTTTTTTTTTTTTTTACCTTCACTGGAGCCAAAACATGTCGAAATGCTGCCAAGTAAATGGATATTCGGACAGTGACTCAGTTTTCAGAATTTTGCCTTGGTACACACCCACAATTATTTGGAAACTAAGAAATCGATTTTACTTGAAGTGTAGAACTTAAAATCTAATTTGCCGGGCAAATCATTTTTGGAACAAGAATCGTTGAGCATGAAGAAGGAAAGGAAGAGCTTATGATCCAAATCATGCCACAACATCTTTCAAACACAGAGGAAGTGGTCCGAATAGATGTGTATGACTGCCAATGTACCTGGATCACCAGTGTTTATTGACTGATTAAAGCTAATAGAAGTAGCAGGATGATTTTTAAAGAGCATGGAGTGATCCTTTCTGCTCAGATTTTGACAAATGTTGCGAAATTAATAGGACAGCACTTCACAGTACAGGAAGACAATGACCAAAAACATACCAGAAATGTGACCCAGGAGCTTCTTAAGGCCAGAAAAAAAACTATAGTGAGAAAGTTTATCCAAATACTTTTTCTCCTCTGAAAATGGATTAATGAATGTTGGTAAAGCCCTTGAATGAAGATCAAGATACGGTCAATTTTTGCTCATTATTCCTCAAGTATTTTTTTTTTTCTTTCAACAGATTATAATTTTTTTCTTTATTTGTTTAGTCTTGCTTGAGACACTTGTGCCTTTTGTACTCGTTCAACCAAGCATTTGTGTAAGAAGTGCAAAGTGCCTCCATTTCCAGATCTTCAGAGGGATTTTTTTCTGCAACTGGCTAAAAAACATGAGGATAAGTATAGGTTTCTTACTAATCCATTTTCCCTGGAGTAGGAGGATTCATGTCTTTTGCCAGGTTCTGAATTTACCCTTGGGCAAGTATAAAGTGACACCCACCGTAAGCCGTGTGTACCACATGAGTACCAAGCTCTCTATGGTTGAGCTTGCCATTAATTCTCTTTTTTTTGCAAGGTGCATTCCATTTATGAAATGCAACATACTGAACAGTGGTCCCCTACTGAAAATCCGTGAATTTTGGCCGCACCCCCGCAGCCCCTATGGTACCTTTGAGAATTCATCTAGACATTATGTCACTTTAATACAATAATGTATTTAAAAAATTTGTTATTGGAAGCATAGTTTAAAATGTTATTCCTAACGTTCCTGAACATTCGGTCCCACTGCGGATTCCTGCGAATTTTAAGGTAATCTGCAACTTGCTGTTAATTAGGTTCCAGATGAGAACCCGCAAATTTTCCATCCGCGAGTTCCGACCCGCAAATTATCGGGGGTTGACTGTATATTCAAAAAGAACAGTCAATGCAACAAACAATGAAATGGCTTCTATATGTATTTGCCTGGAGTTACACTAGAGTCAATTCTTCCTTCCTTGTAATTTCTGGTTGCCAGATCCAAGTAGAAATTTGCTTTCAACGGGAAAGGTCAAAACCCCAGGTTTCTGCAAGCTGGGCTGTTCTTACTCTGCTATTCCTGGAATGACAGCCAGACAAAAGAATAGAAAAGCGATTATGCTAGCAGAAACTTGTTTTATACCTTTTCCCCCAGGTGCACAGAGAATAGCATTAACCTACATTTTCATTTTATCTATGTTCATTATCTTGCAGCCTTATCACAGGGTCCTTGAAATGAGTTCGTCTGAAATGACATTTTCACAAAAATGAAGACTTTTACTAAAAGAAATGGTTGTGAATTGCATACTATGAACATTCCTAACAACAATTAGGGGAAACTATCTTCTTAATATTTTTTTTGATATGGCCAGTTTTACACAAAAACGAGAAAGACCAAAGCAGTGCTTTTCCCAATGCACTCGCATGTCTATTGTCAGGGCCATTTAAACCTGCAATTGCTCTGCAATGTTTTTTTAATGGGAGCATATTGGAAGCTGAGCTACTATGGCGTCGTAGTAATTAGATCATGCGTCAGATGCCCTTCAGTTGCTTTTAAGCCCTGTTTTGGTTTTATAGTCCTGGACATGTATCCTTCTTCCAAAGAACAAGCAGAATAAATTAAAGGAAATCACTGTTAATGATGTTGAATGTTTTCCTTATTTCGGCCAATGGGGACCATCATTTATTAAGTATAAGAGAAAGTAATACATTTATATTGAGTATTTTAATGAAGAAGACTAGCTGTTTCTTCAACCCTATAGTCTTTCTCACAAAGAAAACCAAGGATGCCAAGCAAGATAAAGATAGACAGGAAGAGTGCACTTGCAGGTCTTCGATTAGTCCTATTAAGCCTTTCATTGACGGTGTGAGAGATGGGACAAAGTGGGGTAACTTCAGCGGCTTTTTATTAAATGTTCAACAAAACAGACCTAGAAACCATTTTCGGAGACCAAACAAGACAACAAGAGCTTTCAGAATAATTGTACACTGGACTTCACATTTCTATAAAGTAGGAACTAAATGGAAGACTACACCAGGGTACTATTCAACCTATACAAGCATTTGATACTAAATGGTAATATCATTGATTTGATTGTTCTTCAACTTAACAACATCTCATTCTTCAATGTTGTTTTCATTAAATAAGTCATTTTTTAATGGTTATATCTCCATCACCAAATCCAATAACTACTCAAAGAGTGCTGGCCATTTTTGGTCTAGTATCCCAGAATCAAAAGGGACTAAGGTCTTGCATTCAATTATACCCATGACCCTCGGTCAACACTGTGGACAAAATTTTTATGTATTTTTTTGTTTTTTTAAAACCATTGCCCCAGAATCTGTCAAGAAACACCAATCATTCTTTCGACACTTTATCCCAGATGGCCGTGATGACCTTAGCCGTGCAAATATATACTGTATATAACTGAGTTTATTGTTACACTTACTTGATAAAGCTTATGGTTGACACTCAGTTCTAGTTGAACCACCCAATGAAAATGATAGGTCATTTCTTGATTCAAGCCTTGTGACCTCTAGTGTAAGAGCAAGTGTAATAACACCCCAAGGTTCAAAGATGAATAGTAAATGGTGGGTATATTGCACTTATCTGTAGAGGTCAGATGCTTTTTGAACATTTTCTAGTTAGTAAATAGATACACTTTTTTTTTTTTTTTTTGCACATGATTGATACCTTAGAGAAACCTGGGGCCACTCGTTCAATGTCGTGCCTCTTCACTGTTAATGTCAAAGCCCAAGAACCTAAGTCTAGCCTGGTCAGCAGAGAGACATTCAAGGAGATGGCTTTATACTGAGAGCCTAATTCGCTTTCTGGGATTAAGATACTCCAAACCTAGGGGAAAAACTGGCATTTTGAACCTTTTGGAATTGGGACCAAATCAATCTGAATGCTATATTCTGTCATTAGCAATGGTTCCTAGAAAACGTTTTACCTCCGTGGTCTGTAATTTAGTTCTTGTGTTTCCAACAGATGTGTAAATGAGTACTTGAAAGTCATACTTGAATAAAAGTATAGATACCTTACTTCAAAACATACTCCATTACACGTTTAAAGTCACCAATTCCGATTTGACTTGAGTAAAAGTCTTCGAGTATCTGATTTGAACAGTACTTGAGTATTTGACTCATATTGAACGTAGGCTTAAAGATGCACTAGTCCCCAACACGTTAGTGAAAAGCCAAAAACAGTTGATTTGTGAGGTTTTAATCAACTTAGAAAAAGTTATCGGCAATCCACAAAGAAAATCTACAGCATCACGTCACAAAGTAGAAGAACCATTAGTGTTTAATTAACAAATACAATGAAAGTAAATAATTGTATATAAAGTAAAAAAGAGCTGACTGTGATTTGATGCAGCGCTCGGTCTCAGAGAGCTATTTATTCAACTTCAACAAAAGCTTGTTCTCAGAGTTTTTGGAGTTTAAGCTCTTTTTAGACTGACAATGAGGCCAGCAGTGATAAAAAAAAAAAGTTGTTTACTGGGAGCAGCAGTATGTAGGGGAGTGTTAAGCATTAAGGACATCTCAAACAGAGGTTTCTGAGATTGAGAAATTCTATTCCCAACAAGTGGAGACCCCAACAATGGGATATAGTGAAATGGGCTATATCAGGGTAGTTTTGCTGCTGCACACCACCACAGTACCTCATTCAATCCTGTGCTGAGCTCAGGTTTTCACCTTGCCTACATGGATTTTCTCAAGGTTCTTCAGCTTCCCCCAAGCTATGATAAATTGTACCTTGGTTGACGGGCTTCCTTTACCAATTGGGGGGTGAAATCTGTCTCCTTGTACCCAGTGTTTTGAACAAGTGCTTATTGAAGACGACTAATTGAACAGTCTAGAGTTGAGGGACCGATGAAATATCACTATGACACATCTCGAGGCATCCTGAGTCACGTCCAGTCACGTCCCACCTCATGAAGATTGTGGACCTTTAAAAAAGTAGATGCCGACCCCGCAAACATCCCGAACCATCTAGAGACGTACCAGCGCCATTTGGGTTTTACCTCATGTGGAGTTTGGACGTTGGACCTCTTCGAGTGTTTAGAGGCTCTGGAATGGAGAAGCTGGTGTTGATGATGATCCCAGATGTTGAGCTATTTTATGAGTTGCTCAGTAGCTCCTGGTTCCATCATCTCAAATGACTATAAGACTGTAGAAAGGACATTACACAAAATCTTACATTTCAGTGCTCATGTTAGTTCTCAATCTCCAGTGTTCTGTATTGTTTAAAGACTATAATCACACTCTTGATATCACCCAAATGAGGATGGGTTCCCCTTTTGAGTCTGGATCCTCTCATGGTTTCGTCCTCATAACATCTAAGGGAGTTTGCCACAGTCGCCATGGCTGCTCATCAGGGATAAATACACATCGTTCACCTTAACTGTTAAATTCTGTAAAGCTGCTTTGAGACAATGGAAGTTTTTGAAGGTTTTTGGAAGTTGTTTTTTTGCTGTTGTTCGTGACAGTGAATTTTCATTTTCTGCTGTCTATAAAAAGTGGAAGGACTTTTGGTGAGCTGGCTGAAGCTGCAGATGGCCAGGCCACAAGGTGAATGAGACACCACATTAGCAACAAACTAAGATTAATGAGCATATGAACCTCGATTGAATACACAGACTTAATTTATTAGTTTCATGTTCTTGTGGTGCTTTTTTTGTTGTAAATCCTTCTGATTGCCATCTACCATCTGTCTGAAGGAATACGGCATGTGCTGTTTATTCTATTGCTGTTAATTCCTGAGCTAGCATGTCAGAACTCAGAACCTATGCATTCAGGCTTTGGTGTTCTTTACTTTCGGATTATATTTAGCACTGCAGGGAGAGATCTGATCAGTAACACATGGGCGCTTACGGACCTGCCATTCTTTATTTATCAATTCTTTTAGAAATTCCTTACTTTTCTCTCTCATGCTTCATATTGCCTGTTGTTCCTCCTCTATATTGTATGAGGTGCTCTTGATTGCCAAGCTATCTGGCTTGCCCCATCTTAAATCCTGGCAGCTTTTACAGTCTTACAATCATATATAAACGTACCTTGTACAGACAAATCAAGGACAGCTTTATTGCCATCACATCCATAAACTCACGATCAGTGTAGAGCAGATCAGTATTCAAGTGTCATTGAAGTAAAAACAATGACAACAGGATGGTTCATTAAAATGAATTCATGGAGGGGGAGTAATTGTAATTTCTCAGCTGAGTTGTCTGCTGCAAGGGCTTGCGTTCGGAAACATTGCAATTCCAATAGTAGTTAGTGATGCAGCTGCTCGCTCTCTTGCTCTCTATAACCTGCAGGAAATTGAGTCAATTTTCCTCTATCAATGGGCTATAGCAAATTTTGGCTTTATCTTCCATTTTTTTTCTTCCCTATGTGTGCTGTGAGATAATAACCCTTCAGGAAATATAAAACAACAGGATGAGGGAAGCAAATGGAAAGGAATGGAATCTGTCATGTACTATGTAGAGGGTGGGTAAATTAGCAACAGCAATGTCCAGGGTAGTTGTCTGCAATGACCCCATGTGGATGAACCAGTGTGGCTCTGAAATCAATTAACTTCAAATTTTTTCATTCTGTTACCAATGAAGTTATTAAAAAGTCTGCACATTTAGACCCCCTTGAGGTGAAACAAGGAAGAAATCAGACTGAAAAATGTAACCCTTTTTCTTTCAGGTGAAACTAGATACTGGATATTTAGTCGAGGGGAGTCAGGTAAGTACCTGTGCAGTTTTTTGCTTGGGGCTGTTTACATCATCATTAAAGATTTGGTCCACCATGGGATCTAGCAAACTAGGCGATGTAATTTGAGCTGTTTGTTCTGCTTTCACTTGTAACACAGTATAACGTCAGCAGTGGGGCCAACTACACAACCGTAAGAGACATGGTTGAGATACAGTTTCCCTGGGTAATTCAGTAAAGGTGAGACAAACATCTTGATACAAAGAATCTACAGTAGTGAATGCGGTACTGGATCTTGGCATGTCAGTGGTAGATAAAATGTAGTGACTGAAAGAAGGACCCAAACGCAAGATGCAACAGAGGGAAGGTGAAAACAATCTTTAATAAATGAAACAGGCGGGGGGAAAAACTCAGACTGAAATAAATCCGAAAGAGTCTGAAATAACAGTCCTGAATCCGAGAGCAGGCAGACAGAGCAATGGAAGAAAAACCAAAATCAGAATCCAAAAACAGTCCCAAATGGCAGCAAACAGAACAATAAAGAGCAGAGCCTGAGCAGAGTCTGTTTGGCAGAAATAAAATATGTTTGCCAGAAACTCAACACTCTTTGAGAGCACAAGAAGCATGCTGGTGGTAGCATTTTGCATTACTGTGAGAATTCATTCTACTAGTAGAAAATTGGAAACTTCATGGATAAAAGCATGATTGTTGGAATCTAATACAGGGCAGTTTTAAATCAATCCTTAAGGTTGATCCTTGAGGTTGACCTGCCAACAGGAAAAAAAAAAAACTGCTTAAAAATGTGGTTCAAAGGCCTGAATGTGTTAGAATGGCCCAATCAATGGCAAGAAGGTATGTGTCCAATTTAAGTGGGTGGAACTGTTTTTGAAGAATTGGTAAATAAATATAAGAATCTCACTGTGCAAAGCTGATTGAGGCATGGTTAAAAGTGGATTGCATACTTTTGCAAAAATACTATACCTCATGACTAGCCTTTCAAAGCATTCCATGACTATAAGGGTGGCACAACGTAGTAATATTCAAGAATAGACAAAGGTAGCGTTTCATTGCCTTTGGAATGTTGGGAAGGCAGTAAACAAGGACTTCAGGGAGCAGAACTTCATTTTACCCTGAGCACAAAGCCATGTATGTTGTCAAGGATGATTACACAGGGTGACTTTGGATAACGTTCTCCTTATGTCAACTGTGGATAAGCAGAAGATGTAGGGATTGTGGTTTCTATACTTAGAATTGCACCGTTCTTTTTATGGACAGAGTATGTCCAATGTGCTGTGATGCCGTAAATGTCCATCTACATATGAAGTGTTTTATATTTCAGAAAATAGTCATGTGCTTCCAAAAGTGTACCCAAAAAAAAAGGGGAGGTAGTAGCTTAGTGGTTAATGCTCTGGGTTACTGCTCAGAAGATTGGGGGTTCAAGCCCTGGTATTGCCAAGCTACCACCCTTTGGGCCCCTGATCAAGGCCTTTGTTTCCTCAGTGCTCCAGGGGTGCTGTATCATGGCTGACCCTGCACTCTGACCCCAGCATGGGATATGTGAAGAAAGAATTTCACTGTGCTATAAAGTATTTAGTAAAGGCTGTGAATACTTAATCCATTTTGGAATAAGGATGTAACGTAAATTATTTGGAAAAACTGAAGCGTTGTAAATTCTTTCCGGATGCACTGTATAAAGCACCTTTCTTCTTCTCTTTCTTTTTAAATTCTGTTCGGATGTTTCATAGAGAACATTTCTAAGATATCACATTACACATAATCTGACAAAGAGGTGACTAAAAACTGATCTACATACTGTAGATCTCACATAAGTCTTTGAACAAGCAGTGCTCCAGGCAATAGGGCAAATTATTCATTTTTGACCTTGTTCCCTATGGTAGCTTGATAAGGCTGCATTTTTGGTTAGCATGTTTTCAGCAAATTCAAACCCCCTGTGTGAAAGTCTCAATAGCGCTTATGTTCAAACTTTACCTCAGAAGTCTGTATGCAGATCTGTGCAAACTTCTCATGCTCCGAGCTGCCTGGTGTGTCACGACAAATACATATTGGGAGGGAAGGCCACATGACTAATTAAACAGATCCAGGCCCACCGGTGGAAAAAATCAAAAGAGCTATGACTGCTTAGGACAGATTGCAGGAACTTTCTAAGCCCCAAAGAACTTGCTGACTTATATCCACTCCAGGAAGAGACAAGAAGACACAAGGTCAAGAGGAAGTCACAAACAGAGACTGGCTCCAGATGGCCCACTAATTGGACAGACTCTTCCCAAAGTTCTTGTCTGACACCTGTTATTTGACACTTTCCCCGGCAGTTTAAGGCCCTTATATCAGACATGTTTAAACTTTTTCTTTCGCAACATAAGGACCGCTTTCAAGTTTTGTTCAGAACCTCTGCTTGAGGCCATGTGTAATATGAGAAATTATGCTAGTAGTAATACTCAGTACATTTTTAATGAACTAAAAATACCTAAAATAATAAACATGGGTTTACTGCATGCTTAGTAACCGCCTGGTCATGTTTGTGATGGTGGAAATTTGTGTATTAGTTTTATACTTTTGGGAAATAGGACCAAATAAACTGATTAAGACCAACTTACTGAAGCCCCAGTTTCACCAAGCTGCAAATCAAGCTTAACCCTCTGTCTTCCAGGGGCGCCGTATCATGGCTGACCCTGCGCTCTGACCACAGCTTCCTAGCATCGCTAGGATTTGCAAAGAAAGCATTTTATTTGACAATTAAAAAGTACCTTTACAGTGGTTATAACTTAAGTGATGTAGCTGAGGTTGAGGAACTGTCAGACGCCTTGCTCCATTTTAATAACCACTTATTATAACTTATATCTAATTATAACTTGTGATGAAGCTGAGGTGAAGGAACTCCACTCTGCTCTCAGACACCATGCTACCAGTTTTACCTCAGTTTATTTTCCATTGGTGTTTTGTACTGATTCAGAAGCATGGTGACAGCATTCATGTTTAATTAAAAACACGAAATACAGTTTCATGCAACACAAACTTCAGCTTTAATTCAAAATACAGATAAAAATATGTTCAAGGTTCATCGCTGTCGCATACAAATGGCAAACATGATGTAATGTTGTGAAATGTTTTTGATGTGTTTATACTGTAATGGATTGTGTAAGCGACGAGAGTCAGTATCCTACACAGTGTTATGGGGCCCTCTGGTGGCCAGAAAGAGAGAGGCAGAAGTAAGAGAGTTGGATCGGGAGGCCATGACCTTGTATCTTAGTTTAAGAACTAAATAGCATATGAATGTTGGATATAACTTGGAAACAAGTGAATACACTGAAGACTCTCACTTAATAATGTTGTCTTATGCTCAAGAAAACCTCCTGTTTATCATTCCTGTTTATCATAAATAAATATATTTATCTTTTTAATAAAAAAAAAAAACAAAACAAAAAAGACAACATACCAAGATATTTAAAGAAATGCATATTATTGTGTTTCCAAATGCTGTTATTAGAAAATCACTGGCTTTATTAATGCTTATGATAACCATTTTAATTGATACATTTATAATGATTAAACACCTTATACACTTTTTTTATTTTTATTTTTTTACCAGCCCTGTAAACATGTTCTTGCTTCTTGCTTGTTTTTCAGGTTGAAGGCCAACTTTCTTCGTTCACACGTTTTTTTATTCGACTGGACACACTCATTTCCTCACTTCTTGGTGATGCAAGTCATTTATTTGGTTTCTGTCGCCCTCTGCTGGTAGGTAATGTAACTTACACTAATATCTGTGTTTAAAGGGGTTTCAATTGCTTTTATAATCCAGAATTGCTGTCAGTAATTTTGTCATTATGGTCATATGTTCATACTGAGTTTGTAATTTTTATACCTTATAAGCGCTAATTAGGAATTCGGCTGTTATGGAATACATTTGCGAGACTGCAATTGTCCGCCAATATGTACCATTTAAAATTAATTAAGATATTTTATAGGTTTATAATTGACTATTTAATATACCACATTTGTAAGCAGCAAAAATGTAAATTAAATAAAAAATAGAGAATATAAGTACATTAGAATCACTCAAACTTGAGTAGCTTTACCTTTCTTATTAGAGGTCACTGATCTTACAAGCAAATGACTATAACTTTAATTGGTTAAATATCTGCATTAGGCATTATACTCTACTGTACTATAAATTGGATTGTTTTTCTGTTTATAATGTACTATTTATAAGTTTCATTGAACTAGAAAAACTTTTAATGTCAGGCAGAATACAGAGTCATGTTTTATATGATTCGCAGGTGTAGATACTCAGCAGTGACTATAAACAGGATCGGTTTATATTTGACTCTGCCAATTTTTGCAATTATCCAATCAGCCAATCAAATGGAAGCTGTGCATCACATAAAAATCACACAAATACAGATAAAAAAATTCCCGTTATTTTGTTCACATCAAACGTCAGAATCATGACCATTTGACATTCTGATGTGGTCTCCTGCTGTGGTAGCCCATCTGCCTCAAGGTTTAGTGTGGTGTATGTTCTGAGCTGCTCGCCATCTTTGTAAAGATTACATAGTAATTGGAGTTGTATAAGTTATTTGAGTTGATGTAGACTTCCTGACCCTGCCAATCATTCTGGCTCTTCTAAACTGAAATTTGCTTAATTCATCTTAATTTCAAGTATTTAGTAACTTGATCAAAAACGTGGCAAAAGCTGTGGAACAAAATCATACTTAGCTTTAGCCAGAATTCAGCCAAGACAGGTTTTGCTGTCTCACCTCATTTATCTAGCAGTGAGCATTTATTTTTTTTTTTTGCGGAATAAAATAGGTGGTGAATCAGAATGACATCCCAAGGATGCCACAACAATCTGTACCCAAGACTCAAGGGATTAAAACTAGGTAGTACACTCTGCATGGGAGGGACATATTCTTTCTGCCCTGTCAACCACAGCAACAATAGCCAATCATCAGCATCTCTGAGCTCATCCATGCAGATAGCGCTTTTCACCGAATGGGCTACATTGCCCTTGGATGATGCAGTTGGCTGACTTTTCTGGAGGAAGCACTTTTCAAGCCTACACCCTTACAATTACTGTATTATCATTATTATTATTACAATCACTGTTGTTCTACATGATGATGATTCAAACACTTTTTTTTGTTCTCCATACATCTTATTTTATATACATTTTATATCAGTTGTAACTACCATTCTCATCCTGTAGAGGGCGTCTCATCCTTGGCTGTTTCTTTTTCAAAAGAGATCTGCTGACCACGACATAATTATGAAAGATTGGGGTTAGTAGAGACTTAAAAAAAAAAAAAAAGGCATATTTATTCAGACAAGTACGGGGCGCATGGGATTTATTTTTTTGTGCTAAGCACAATAACCTTGCCTCTGTCACCAATCAGGGGGAAGAGAAAACTTGTGTCTTATCAAATGGCATCAGTTTTGTTTGGTCAGAGGTGTCTGTCCACTCATGCTTGAGAAATTACGAGTTGAATGAACGACGAACAAGGACAGAAAAAGCGAGAGAGACTTTGAAAAGAAGGAAAGCATGATTGACAGCTCAAGAAACTCCCATGTCAGTGAAGAAAAGGTCAGTCGGTACTAAATGCATTCGGACATGAAATAAGTCATTCAGACATGAAATAAGAATATTAACGTGCTAATAAATTCAGGTTGTCCCCGACTTGTCGAGACATAACCTAGCCTTCCCAGGGGTCCTAAAGAATAGTGATCAGAATAGGGGAAAAACTGTGATATGTAAATAATTGAACAAATTACAGTACACAATTTGGCAAAACAGAGAAATTTACAGTACCATAATGTATAAACGTTACATGAGACTAATGCGTACACTAGGTTTCAGTGTCCGGTGACACCAATAAAGAGACATGAGCTTAAATCGGGCTTTGGAACTCCCAAAACATAAAAAATACGAGCTCTAACACCGAGACAACTTGAATGCTTTCTTGACAATTTTGTCGTCTCGTCATCGTAAGATCGAAAAAATCTTGACGAACCATCGTGACCCAGGGACTACCTGTATGCTTACATGCCGTTAGAGTCTTACGCAATTCACCCCAATGAATAGACTTGAATATGTATAAAACTTCTTAAAATGAAAGTGCAATTTCTCTCTTGGTCTACTAACATTCACAGTTTTATTCCATCAACATGCTAGGGTCCCCTGGTGGTCTAGTGGTTAGGATGCGGCGCTCTCACCGCTGCGGCCCGGGTTTGATCAACGGTCAGGGAACCAACCCCAGCCACTTTCAGTGCTGGTCCCAAGCCCGGATAAATTGGGGAGGGTTGCGTTAGGAAGGGCATCCAGCGTAAAAACATGTGCCAAATCAAACATGTGGAGGATCCGCTGTGGCGACCCCTAACGGGAGAAGCCGAAAGAAAGTTTATTCCATCAACATGCTGAGAATGTTAAACATGGAATACCGTAGCCATGTATCCCAACCTTGTCGCTTTGCCTATGTGGTAATTCTTGCATGTATCCCAACCTTGTCACCTTCTTGCATAATCCTTCATTATATCAATGTACATATTGGGAAGACATTTACTTTCTGTCACCTTGTACATCATGCTTAAACTTTAAGCATTTAGGTTCAGACACTAATGTGGTACTCTTCCAGCTTGACAACAAGTGCAATTTGACAAATGGATGAGTATTAGAATTATCTGAAATCTCTTTTTGACCTATAAGTAACCAGGCTTGTTTTTTGTCCACTGACAACACAGTTTTAGGCTTTGGAACTGAAGGTCATGAGTTTGCATCCCATCACCACTAAGATACCACGGCAGGTTCCCTCGAGCAAGTCCCTTAACCCCTCAATTGCTCAGTTGTGTAACTGATTAATTGTAAGTCGCTCTGGTTGAAAGCCTCTGCTAATTGCTGTAAATGTGGGAGGTTGAACTGTAGCTTAGTGGTTATAGCATATATTTGTCTTTGAATCTAAAAGTCATGAGTTCAAATCCCAAACCAAGCTGCCACCCCTGGGCCCCTGAGTAAGGTGCCTAACCCCATAGTTTTTTTTTTCCGGTTCTGCTATATTTAAACTTCTTAGTTTCATCTCAGACTTCTTAAAAACTTGTCATTGTTGCTTTTTGGGCATTGTGTTTTTCTCAAAGATCTTATGTTGATCGTAGATCCATATGTAAATCCCGAATAAACTCTTCTGAGGTATTCTGAAGGACGTTTGGGCAAAACAGGAAGTAGCGAGAGTGGGAATAGCAGCAGACTTGAGGGATTAGGAAATGCTGTATTTACTCAGAGAGAGAAAAATAGACCGACTGTTTGCACATGATTTATCTGTCTCCTTCCTATCTCTCCTCGTCTCCTCACATAGCCATGTTTTCCGTACTCCATGCAATCCCTTTTACTGAACGAAGGACTTTTGGAACAACCTGCACTCTAATTGTTCCTTCGATAGTTTCGCTACATGTTCATTTTTATCATGCTGCAAATAAAAGAGCGAATGAAATGATACATTTTTGCTTGCCGTTTAATATCACGACCGTCGCTGCCATTTAAATCTTAACGCCGTCTTCCTGAAGAAACATTCTCAGAGGCTTATTGGATCCAGGATGCACCTGCGTACAGTCTGGAGGTCATGGGGTCATGTGCTACACTGAGAACCTAACAGGCTATAGGTTGCTGCAGGCATCTCACTATTTATATCTCAATTCTCTCTCTCTCTCTTTCTCTTACACGCCACTTTGTCCCAGCGGAGAGGAGGAAGTGCAAGTCGGATACCTCAGTCTTTTCACACTATAGTCACAAAGGGCTCACAGCTGCATATGAAGTGCCTCTCTCTCACTCTATCGCTCTCTCTCTCTCTCTCTCTCTCTTTCTCTTTGTCTGTCTGTCTCACTATTTTCACACACTCAGGCAAACATTTCCAGCGGAAACACTCAACGGATACATCCTTGAAAAGCAAGAAGCCGTGTTTGTTTACTGCTCATTTCCTACGCTGCGGCAAGTGAATTCGTTTGACGCATCTAAAACATTATCCTACTTATAGCTCATTCACACAGGGACTTGTTAAGCACACGGTATTAGGGGTGGAAAATTAAATCAGCGATTCAATTCCTGCAAAAACATGCCCATGTTGTATCTCATTCCCTGCTTAACTTCTGCCCTTCTACTAGTTAACAGGTTCCCTAAATGTTCAGAGAAGGTTAGGTCTTTGGTTGGCGCTAAAAAAAAAAAGTCGGACATGTTCTTAGAGCACGATTACTTCATTTCTCACATTAAAAAACTCCAATGGGTGACGTGTTTGCGTGGGCAATTGTACCAGTTTATATACAAGTGACTTCCAGATTAGTGGAAATGCCACAAATAGGCTATAAACAAACATGGACTTAAAGCCATACTCATTTGCATTTGCGAGAATTCCTAAATGGACAAAAGTACGTCCATACGATTAGCTTTTTGAAGATTTCCATTCCATATTTGCTGTTATAATAACCTCCGCTCTTCTGGGAGGTTGTTCTGCTAGATTTTCGAGGGTGTTTGTTGAGATTAGTGCTTATTCAGCCACATGTCAGGGCTCTAGAGCAGGAGATCTTCCACTCCAACTTATGTAAGGCATATCTTTATGGAGCTGGCTTTGTGTACAGAGGCATTGTCATGCTGGAAAAGGTTTGGGTCTTCTAGCTCCTAGAAGTGAAGGGAAACTTTCATGCTATTCATATATATATTGTCCACTTAGGAGATAAAATGTTATATGGACACACAGCAACAGAGCAATAATAATATGACATGATAGACTGTTCTCATTCACTTGGATTTTATTCACATTTTTAAATATACTAATGTAGAACAGGGTCTATACATTCTACGGTTTACTGCAGATCTATGGTTTGATCGGGCAGACAAACCGCATCAACAACAACAATAATAATAATAATAATAATAATAGAAAAAAGCAGCATCCTGGTTTCAAATAAAAAGCCATTTGGGATGTCCGTGTGCTAGTATGCACAAGGTCAAAGCCATTAAAAAGGAATTCCATCCAGATAAATGAAATAAAACGTATGTCGTAATCATCATAAATCAACCTTGGGGACGGGGAAAAAATTCACACTAACCTTAAAATTAAGGTACACACTCAGAAATTATTAGATTAGGGCGAGGAAACAAAAAGTTAGCTTGAAGCGTTTGTGCTGTATTAGTGCACTTAATCGGGTGTTGATGTACTTAGAGGTCGCCCCCTTGTGCACAGGTAAGACCTGTTTGAAACCAGCTCCCTCTCCATCTCCATCTCCAGTGTCTGGCCTCTAAGGTGCTTGGTTTCCTGCTGGAATGTTTAAGCATCACTTCTGAGCCTGGTTTGAGCATCTCCGGGGTTATTTTTTTTTTATGCCATACATTCAGAGCGAGACTAACAGTGGGGGGCACTGTGACATCCTGACGCTCGAGTCTCACCATCCAAAAATCCAGAAAGACAAAACATAAAAAAAATGGTGGAAGAAATAGGATATCTCTGGTAGTAGCCACAGATTGCAGTGTAAACATTCGGCCCTGCTGTTGCTGCCGCTGCACCTCGAGGCATTGCGTCGTTGTGAGTCTTTGTGTGTGTCGAGTCGAGCTGTCCACATCATTGGTATTGGAGGTAATTTTTTAAAGATTGGGGTAAAGGCAAAGTCTCGATCTGCTGCAATCGGTCACGGCCCAGAGCTAGACGAGCAGCTCTCCGGCACAGGTCCATCAGAGGCAGGGGCTCAGCTAAAGAACGAGAAAGAGACAATAGAAACGTATTAATTTGTGCGGTACGGTTTCGCATACATCCCACACACTTAGCTCTGTTTGGCCATCCCATTTCAGATGTTATGTCTGTGTGGGCATGCTGGCTATTTTAAGTTGTGTAAATAATTCAAAACAAGATTCACGTTGTGTAAACGAAGCAGTTTTCCTGATGATGACCAGACAAAACAACTCACTGGGATAAAAATAACTTGCAGTTAGGGTTTGTTGTATAACGACTAAACATTCCTATTGAAATATTCATGCCTTAAGTCAACAAGTTATTCGGTTGAAATCCAGAGAAACCAGGAAAATACACCCTGGATGCGATTTCGGGAACAGCAATCCGTTTTTTGGGAGCTAAGAGGAAATCGACATTGTGAAACTCCCTAACCTGAGGGATGATGAAGCTATAAAGTGGTATACCCTCTGCCTACATGAATGAAGTATTTATTGCCTGAATCCATTGCAGTATACCGGTGATGGTCTGTCAAGCATTTCACAATGTAAACCAACACAAAATAATCCAAAGTGTGTATGTTTTTGAGTGTGTGCAAGCAGGATTGCATTTTTTTTTCCCCTCCACATCACTTCACACACCTCACCGGACACACAAAGTGTCCACTTCAACTGACAGAAGTTTCTAAATAATAGATACCCATTGCCTACAGAGCCAAGTTCTTTCAAATGAGACTGCTGTTACTTTACCTATCCAGCTCGAACCGGTCACCGTGTACTTTTCACGCTTAGTCATGCTACCGACTGCTTCGGCTAGCTGATGTTACCATGCAATATACAGGAGGATCGTGGGTAATTGGCGTTTTTACATCTTGCGTAACACTTAATGTGTTTTGCGATTTTCTTCCTAATGTGAGCCAGGAAAGGACTGAATCAGCTGGAACAATTGTGGAACTAATGTATTTTGAAGCTGCTTCACAAAGGAAATCCGTTCACTCATAATGTGATTGTGTCAGCAATTGCTAACACGAGCCCGTGTTCTCCAATCCCATTTAAGATGTTTCAAAGAAGGTAAAAAAAAAAAAAAAATGAAAAAAACCATGGCTTTTATGTGTGTCTCTTTAGCCATGGAGGATCACAAGATTAATATCCCAGCTTCTCCGGATAGATTTTTCCTTTAACCTATTAACTGATTTTCCAATTACCACCAGCACTAATGAACGTCCCCCTTTAAGGCTGGATGCAATCATTAATATGGACGTTGGTGTACAGATGCGGTACGTTCATGCAAGCACTGGTGACTGATGAGACGGTCCTCTACACCACCAGGGGTAAACCACCTGCTGGGTTCAAGGTTTGTTTGTTAAGATTGATAAGACACCAGGATTTGTACCAAACAAGGAAAGTGCACTAATAGACCAAAAATACACAAGTGATCAAATATGTATACCTGGGGTTCCAGATGATGGTGGTAATGATGATGATGACACCACTTTTTAATTCTATAATGGATTTAGATCTTTGCAGTGTTCCCATAGTGCAAATGATCTTAAGTTTACACACTGCCAAATTTTTTTTTTGCATGTGCCTCATGATAGTGTAGAAAATGCTGACTTTTGCATTTGACAGTAAAGGAAAAAATATTTCGATTTTATCAGCTTTATTTCTTGGTAAGTAATCAAAGTGTTACTATAGTCACCTCAGTGCTCTTGTTACAGTCCCACCATACATCCTACATGCATACACTACGTGAACATGTATTTGACCAGCACCCAAAGATCCAACATAATCTATACAACAAGGATTTTTTTTTATACACACTACCGCTAATCAGGCTTCAGTACCGCCAAAGAACAGCAGGTGGAAAGTTCCAGAACAGACTCTGTTCACAAATCCCAGCATGTAAACACGCAAAAGGCTTCCATGATTATACAGAACATAATGATTCATAAAGTCATCCCAGTGATCACACACAAACACACACAGTCTGTCCAGTCTCTGACCTGCAGCTTCGACACAATAACGGTACACCAGATGGGAAGATTAGACTTGAAAGAAAACATAGAGGAAGCCACATGAAACCTGCTAGAATGAGACCATAAGACAGACGCTCACCCACGTCTACAGCATGTGCTGTTCTGTTCTGAACTTCGAAATAGCACAATGGTGCAAAAACAAAACGGTATCGCCAACCAGGGGTGGCGGGAATAATTGGGATAGCAGGGGTGATTTCTGGCGTCTACAGCAGATGATTTGTTGCTTGACAAACGAGGGCTTATATAGGACTTCTGTGGTACCATTAATGGTAAAGAAAAAGACACCACGCGCCATGAATCCTTTGATGAGATCTCATCATCAAACTGTTGGCAGATATTCGACCATCTTACAAAAACCCATCAGCCATCACAGGTTGGCAGGACCGTCTCATGAAGTGTGACAAAGATCCGTCCCTGTCTTTTTAGCCCTGCACTCTTTGCCAATTAGGATGCTTGAGATTTTTATTGTGCACCAATGTACCAAGGTTACATGCTAAGAAACAGCGGGAAAAAAGTGAACAGAGGTCTCACGCAGATGGTGTTTACCATGTCCGTCTACTCTGACATCAAGTCTAGCCTTCCACTCTTTCCCTGTGGCTATTAAAGTCCTTCAAAATGCACTGAGCTCGACTTTTTAACTCTCCTGCTCATCATATCAACAGGCGTAGGAATATTTTTTGGGAGTTCCTCAGAAAATGGAATCTAGTACCGCCAAAAACTTTCAATGACTTTCATGAGAAAGTACTCAGAAGCAGCTATTTTTGTCTATTTTTTAAGCGTTTCTGTTACGCCACTATATCTCATACTTGCCTTAGCTCGGATTCAATGTAGTCTAATAGTGTCAAACCCGAATGCAAACGAAACGTGATAGTGTACAATGACTGCTCTTGAGAACAGAATCAGATATCATGTGAGTGGGAGTGCCACTGGAGTAAGAGTAATGAAACCATACACTCGTTCTGATACGTCATCGTTTCTATAGTAACAACCTACACAGGAATTGTATGGCGTTTTTTTACGGCAAGGTGTTTACGACGAGCATTTGGATGGAGTCTCTAGGGTCAATGCCTTAACGTTCCTGATCTAGTTGGTCAGTTAACATAAAATATATTCATGTGATGCTTGGTATTTGGTATAGTAATGTCATATTGGGGAAAGGTGGGATATTGGAAATCTAATTAAATCTAAGTTGGTTAAAGTAGCCCAACTCTCATAAAAGCTCAAGTTGAGGGGCTCAACAATTTCACACCTAGGTTAACTAGTTCTAATATGGTACAGTATATTTAGCTGGTATTATATTGCTACACAACTGCCAATGGAATGAAATAAAATTGTCCGTTACTACCACGCAAGATTTCCAAAGACTTATGAAAGGTATGAATATATTCAGTCAGCACTAAAGACAGTGTTTATACTCAGCCAGTGGTTGGTTTTGATGCATCAGGCAACCCCAGACATTATATTTTTCCTGCATTATGGCATGTGGGTTTTTTCTAAATATGTGTTTGGAGATACCCAGACAGCCATCATACCAGGTTTTTCCTCACAGTCCCAGCCTGCCAGATTCACACTCTAACTGCAGAGCCATTCAGCGTAGCAATGTATGACTGTATACAATAAAAATGGGAAAGTGTCTAGAAGTAAAATGCAATTACATGGTACGGTATAGCTTTTAAAAAGGCACTAAAGGACCTGACAAAATGGCAACAATTTCACAATGAAATCCAAGTGAATATTTGCAGCATAGATGCAGCATTAGATGGTATGCTACTGTCAAGCAGATTCCATGTAGAGTTGTCAGCCTGTGAATTTTCCATACTCTTCCAGTTCTGTTTCAAAAGGCAGGGTAAAATAGGTTTGTGATGCTGACAGGACATCCACTGAGAACTATGGTGGATTGCGAGGCTCCAGGGCTGGAATGGAACGAAAGTCTCTAATGGAAAGATTCATCACCTAGCCAGACCAGAGTAATGTGTCTGTATACAACAATGGGGCCAGATTTGCTGCTTGGGTGGAAAATAAGGTTTTGAATGGTTGAGGGTTTGTATGTAGGTTTTTGGATAATGTTCGAATCACATCTAGAGATCTTCTGTTCTGAAATAGATCTCTAGCTCTTAAAAATAAAAACGCACATTGGACAATTAGATATAACTATACAAACCAGCCTCCCTAGAAAGTTTCACGATGATTTGAAAACATATACACTATGCAGTTATATATACATAGATAAATTATTGGGACTACAGACAACGTTGGTGTATGTAGACATGCTGGGGGATCTACATTTCGAAAAAAAAAAAAAAGATTTGTCCATTTTGTTGAACTGGATTCGAAGAACCGAATCGCTAAATGATCCAATCTTCTCATCACTAATATAAAATGCTACTAATGAACTATAAAGCACTTAATGATGTCCCACTTCAATAAGGTCCATTACTATCCACCATCTCTCTATTAATCAGCAGGTGCAGGCTCTTAATTAGTACCTAGACTAATAAAGAGTGCATCACGTGGGACATATTGGTTGTTGGGGTTTTGCTTAATCTACATCTTGCTTTGTAACAATGCTTATTATTAAAAGCTGAACATATTGTTCCAAACGCCACACACTACTATTGAGCCAAAATCCATATGAGTCCAAATACTTTAAATAAGGGTCCAACTGTAATTAATAACTCAGTGTGTGTATGTATTTGTGTGTGTTATTCCAAGCAGTGAGTAGTTCCTTATAGGTCTTTAAATGACTCACTGGTGAAATGCGGAGGCTCTATGTCTAAATAAAAAAAAAGTGCCATTTTTTTTCCATGGCCGGTGTGTATTTCTGAGTATATATACGTGGGTGTGCCAAAAATCGTGTTCTTGAAAGCTCGTTCTTGCATCACTTTATGTGGCACATAATTAATGTGTCGCCGTCCTCCCTGATTGCTTACATTTATCACTTTCTGTCTCTCTCGTTTCCCTTGAATGGGGAACTGGGTTGTTGCATATGCTGCTTCTTTATCCGGTATAAGTTATGCAGTAGTCTCTTGAATGTGCAACGATAGTACTTTAAGGCATAACATTACACCTTCATGTGGTAAGAAAAAAAAAAAAGATAATCGATAGATGCGTAGTTTCTACCGCTAAATCATACAGACTGTAAAACAACATGAGGCTGAATCATGGCTCCAAATCCGGTCATGTATTATGCATTGCTGGATTTTTATGTCCTTCGAATACAGTTTGTGCTTAGTTTGCAGAGCAGCACCTGTGCTATCGTACTTTTGCGAAATAGGAATTTGTAATCCATAGGTGCCATTTTTTTGTTTTTGTTTTTCCCAAACCAAGAGCTAAAAACAATCATTTCAGCCCAAATAACTAATAATTACCTTTAGTTAATTACACTATAATCATGACTGAAGTATTGAATTTTTCATCCAATTGTATAAGACGTCTTTGGATGTGATAGCATTAACTTAAACCAAATCTCTCCATGACATATGGCTACATGGGTTGGAGTGAAAGATCTTGAGTGGCCTCCTATAGAGTTCTGACCTCAATCCTTTGTAAAGAATTGGAACACAGGCACCCAAGACATATGCACTGCACCTGATTTTACTAAAACCTTATGGATCTCCTCAACCACACTTCAAAATCTAGTGGAACACCTTTCCAGAATAGTGGAGATTACTAGAACAGCAAATGTGGAATGGGATGTTAGGTAATTTGACCTAAAACCAAAAATAAGTGCTTTAAGAATTGAATTTTTTTAATTTTCCCAACACCATCATATTTAGTATGTGTATAAATATATATACTGTTTATATAATTTTATGATTGAGATAAAAAAATATTACCTACTCTATCATGGCATCTCTGCTCCAAGGTTCCTATGACCACAAGGGTCAAATTGAAGTCGTGAAATAGATCTTTCGAGAAACTCGTGATAAATAGAATTCTTTATATTAAACATACATCATTACAGATGTCACTCTTCCAAAAGGTGGAGGAGAGCACTACATGAACGCCACACACAAATCCATACACGCTTCTTTCACACGTCTTTTATTATCTCCTCTCATTATACTCAAGAACGACGCCAGGGAGATTCCGAATTGGCGAAATATCCTGCTGACACGGCATCGAGTTTAAAAGAGGGATTTGAAAATAATGAGCGATTATTGGAAAAAAAAAAAAATGCCACACATCTGCAGTACGGAATTCATGCCAAATGAACCAAACTGAAAAGGAATAAATGCTGAAATGATCTGTTTGTTGTTAATGAGGGTAAAGTCCTCAGTATAGAAGACTTTCTACAGTATCATTTCTAAATTATAGCCACCATAAAAGCAGGAAGTAGAAACAAGTACTAAATTCCACAACGTTTAACAAGCACTACATGGATGAACGTTGGCGGACCAGAAGGTTCTACGGGATGGGATGTTCAACATCAATGTTCATGAACTTCAATGTTCATGGTTGGGAAATGTGGAAGATCTTGAGTGGCCTGCTATAGAGCTCGGACCCTCAAGACCTTCCACATTTTCCAACCGAAGTAAACCATATCTTCATGGAGCTAGCTTTGTGCACAGGATACATTGTCATGTTGGAACTAATTTAGATCTTCTGGTTCAGGAGCAGGGAAAATTTCATACCACCACCTCCAATGGCATCCTATACATTTGTGTGCCTCTTATGGTACCAGTTTACACCCCTAACTCAGAAATGGTGTGTGTGTGTTTGTATTTTTCCTCTTTTCAGGAAGGCTACAAAAAAAAAAACCCTTTTTCCACACACACTGTAGATTGAGAAAGAATTCTTGGATCCAGGTGCTATAAACGCACAGTTGTGTGATTTCTCTCTCTCTCTCTTTCTCGCTCTTTCTTTTTTTTATCTATCCACACACACACACACACAACACCGAAGTGAGATAATACATCTTCTAAGGTTGGGATTCAAAGTTGACTACACACCCATTATTTCTACTCTCTACTCGTCGTTTCGTTTTATTTTCTTCACCCGTCTCTGTTTTTCCCCCCTCGTTCTCATTCTTTTCATCTCATCTTCTCACTTGTCCATGCCAAGTACCTGTTGTCATGAGTCATTTAATTTGAGTTAGATGAGTCATTTTGTCTCGCTCTTTTCTCGTGTATCCCTCTCTCCAGGGGGGGGGGAGTCTAAATTAAGCCTCCACTATCGCTCGGGGAGAGCACAACACAGTCGGAGTGAAAGGAATAAAAAAAACGGGAGTGGGAAAGCTTCACCTCCCCCCGCAAACCCCCCCCATACGCACTCACTTTACTCGGAGTGCAGAGATTTGGCATGCGGACAAATCAACCTTTTCAGCACGGTGGTGTCGAATCATTTTTTTGATTCGATGTTGATTTGTGTTCTATAACAGAACAGCCACCCTGACAATAGTATTGGCCACTTTCTATTAATGTGCTTGTTCTAATCCTATCGTTTCTATAGCAACCACTCATTCACATGGATTTCCAATAGAACAGATACTACAGATACATTACTGTCTAAACAGCTGGCAACAAAAGTTAGTACACCCTAAGTAGCTTGACTGTAGGCAAGACACACTTTTCTGTAGGGCGTCGCCACACATGCTGGACACCGTCTGAGACAAAAAAGTTTATATTGGTTTTATCAGACCATAGGACATGGTTCCAGTAATTCATGCTCAAGTTCTCCCACACCACCCCACTGCTGCGCTCCCTTCACTGGCTTCCAGTAGCTGCACGTATCAGATTCAAAACACTGATGCTTACCTACAAGGCCAAAAATGGACCAGCGCCATCTTACCTCAGTGACGCTGTCTGAGATCCTCCAGCACTGCTCGACTGGTACCACCTTCTCTCAGAATGAGAGGTAAGTACACTTCAAGGCTCTTCTCTGTTCTGGCACCGAGGTGGTGGAATGAACTTCCCCTAGATGTCCGTACAGCGGAGTCCCTGACTATCTTCAAGCGACGACTGAAGACCTACCTCTTCCTGAAACACTTAAATTAGCACTTTCCAAGTTTGTAGAATTCTAGGGTTATATTTCTATTAAGTTTGTAATCTGGCGTACCAGTGTAGATTTCTTCATTACTAGAGACTCAAAGCACTTTTGTACGTCGCTCTGGATAAGGGCGTCTGCTAAATGGACTGGTCATTTAGCTTTCTTGTAAGCCAGCTTCGGAAGGTGCTTCCTTCTGGGACGGCGGCCCTGCAAACCGACTTGTTGCTGTGTGTGGCGTACGGGCTGAGCACTGAAATGATGAAATTATACCCTATTTTATACCACTGTATAATGTATCTCTGTAAAGCTGCTTTGAGACAATGTCCATCGTTAAACACGATATACAAATAAAAAAAAAAAAGGTTTTTGAATATGGCTGGAAAAAACCCGTATCACTATACTCATCACTGGTTCAATTTCCAAGTAGTAAGATGTGCTTCCTTGCATAAAGCCTTCTGCACTATTTATTGCCACTCACATAAATATTTAAACAGTCTTCCTGAAATCCAAACCCTGGCCAAAGTTGTCCCCAAGGTTGTGTTGATGACATAGTAAAATACAATCAATAATAGAAAAAAAAACCCGGAATCTACTACATAACTTTCCACGGTTTCATCCCGAGCTCTGGTGTACAGTTGAGTGTCAGGTTTCACATGGTCTCAACATGTCTCTCCATTCTTTTCCGCGCCTTCCAAACCTTCTGTTGAATGAACGAGCTATTCCAAATTGCTGCTAGGTGCGAATAAGCGTGTGAATGTGTGTGCCATGCCAGGGTGTATTCCCGACCATTATTCCGGTCCAACTAGCATATTTAAATGTTTTGAGATAAGCTAGTGATTTTCTGGCTTGCAGACAAGCTTCATGGTCCATCTATGTTGCGTTAATTCTATTTTTTTTATTTAAAAAATGAACAGAATGTCAAATATTTATACTTGCCATCTTTTTACTTTAAATTACAACCTGGATGTAAAATAACTGATCAACCATCAATCAGTGGCTTCACCCAACATTCTCTTAGAACTTCACTAATATAGATCATCAGGTGCTTTTTTTAAACAGCCAGCGATCGCAAGTCAATCCAGTAGATGTCCCGCCTTGCCCCATGTTCTATTAGGTTGCCTGCGATCTCTGAATATGTTGCTTTTGTTTGTATCATATTAATTATTATTTGCTCAAACGGCCCCAGCATTGACCTTTCTTCCTAAGAAAACTGACTTCCAGGTTAGAATATTGTGCATTTTAGTGAGCTGAAGGACCAGTGTTTGTCTTAATTCGTATGTTTTATAATGATATGGAAGGGAAGTTTAAATATTCACCAAACGGAGACACTGAATCTTCTTACTTTCCTACTACTTTTTTTTTTCCTTCAAAAAATGATGCAGAATTTGCACTTTTACATCCACTATTTTCTCCGCCTCCACTTCTCCCAGAAGGCACCAACATCTCTCCGAAGGCATTATGCTTCCACATGAATTTTTTTTTCTTCAATATAAAACAACCTACAGCACTACAACATACCAATTTTTTTTTTTATTTTTATTTTTTTTTTTAAACTGGAACGATTCTTGGGAAAAAGAAAGTTCCTACTGGTCACAATTGGTTTGTTCTGATTGATGCATTCAGATAGAATCAGAATTTTTACTTTGCCTGCTTAAATGTTTGGAAGCACCTATTATTTTATGCCTTTTGAGAGACAAACGCATGCTGCTTTTGTTTCTATTAAACAAACTATGTCGATTAACGGTTTGAAGATTTGCTTTGACCAAACAAATGTCAATGCATAGATGTTCCACTTCATTTTCATAAAAAAAAATCCTCCCTTAGCATGAATAACAGCTTTACACACTCTTGGCATATGGACAATTTGTTTTTCTAAACATTCAGCTGAAAAACTTTGTCCTACCTCTTTTAAAACCAATTCTTTCTGACCTTGCGATCCAGTTCGTCTCAAAGAATGCAATAGTCTGTAGATAAAACTCCAGCAGACTGTTTGCTCTCTAAACACAGAGCTTGGATGTATGATTCAGGTCATTGTCTTGTTGTATGGTGAAGTTGGTTCCGATGAGCCACAGTCCAGATGGAATTACATGGTGTTGAAATATGGAATGGTAGCCATTTTGGCTCAGTATTGCGTTCATCTGAAAAATTCTCCAGCCTTCCCTGTTTTAAAACAACCCCAAACCCCACTCCCAATGTTTGACTGTGGATGTGACTTTTTAAAAATCTTTTAGCTAGTTTGTTGCATACTAAAGGAACACGCATGCATATATGCATCTCAAAAACAGGCACTCTAGATCAGCGGTCCCCAACCTTTTTTGCACCACAGACCGGTTTAATGTCGGACAATATTTTAACGGACCGTCCTTTAAGGTGTGGTGGATAAATACAACAAAATAAAAAGATACGACCATAAAAACCGGTATTTTCTAAATATAATAATAAAAGTGAATCCACTGTGTTGTTTTTTGTTTCAATTTGCTCGCTTGGGGGTTTCGATTTAGCGCTAATGTATTATGTGTTAGCGGCCGGAGCAGCCCCTTTAAGAGGTAGCGGATGGAGGTAAGACATGTGACTGAGGCATCTTGACATGCATCAAGAGTGAGTCATAGACAGATGTGGCGGAGAGAATTCGGTCATTTTCCAAAATGAAACCGTTCAGAATCAGATAATAAATAAAACGGAAATAATGTAAGTTATGTATTATTTCTGTGCGGCCCGGTACCAATTGACCCACGGACCGGGGGCCGGGCCATGGCCCGGGGGTTGGGGACCACTGCTCTAGATGACAGATTAGCATTTCAATTATGATCTTGTGCTAGAGCTGAAGATTTCACTTCCTCATACCATTCGATAATGAATGCCAAAAATTGCTGTGTTTCTTCACTATGCTATTCAACACTACACACTCACTTTCCTGTCTCTGGTGCTTTTTAAAGTGTCATATCAGTATTGAGCCTGAACTGAGCTTTGCCCATTGTGCAAATCTGAAGATCTAAAGTATTGTGTACCCGAGTGAGAAGTGTCGTTGAACAGCTCAAAGCTCAAAGTCAAAGAACAGAAGGATTTTTTTTTTTTTTGCAATATGATTCACTTGGCTATTTTTGGCATCCTGGTTTCCCCAAGGCAGGTGATCCACTAATTTGCCTTTTGTTTCTGCAGCTGGCAGGTTGCAGCTGGCAACCTTCTTAAAGGTCAAAACATATTGCAGTAATTACATTTTTTGGAGATGCTGGGTGGCCATATGGGATTGGATATGTTGCTTGGCTTCAAATGTTAGGACTTCAGCTTTTACGACATTCAATCCATTCACCATTATTATTATTATATGAGTTCATTTGGTAGCAAAAGTAGAAGAAGTAGCGATAGCTGAAATAGTTGTACATTTACATTGATGGCATTTGGCAGACACACTTACACCTGAGCAGTTGCGGTTAAGGGCCTTGCCCAAGAACCTAGAAGTCTCACCTTGGTGGTGCTTGCATTTAAGATCATGACCTTTCGAAAAGACATCCAACATCTTAACCACTGACATCTTTACCACTTCTGACTTTATAAGTAACAATTGTAGTACTACTAGTAGTATTAAGAGTATAGTGGTAGTAGAAGTAGTAGTAGTAGTAAGTAGACCTAATAGCCTTAGGGTTTTGCCAAAAGAAAAACTATAAGTATCAAATATTTAAGAGGAGAATCTTACCCTCAATCCAAACTATGTTTTAATTTGTAAATAATTTATCAATTCCTTCCAAACAGAGATTATTTTACCCAGATGTAACCCAATGACTGCTTGAATTGACTCATGGTTCATGAACATGGTTCTGAGGAAGTGCACACAGATTAAATAGCACATTTTCTCCAAAACTGTAAGTTGAACTAAGATGAAATTCGATGTACCGCTTCTTTGTTTCACTCTGTAAAAGTATTTCTAATGATGTCCTGCTTACTGAACAAAACTGGCCCCCATAAGCCTCTCCATCTGCATTTCAGCAGGCATTTTTGCAGGTTAGCTTTGTGGTTTCTGGGTCGTCGGTTGGCAGGAAGGCTGGAACAGTGGTGCAATAGACTGCATTGGCCAAAACTCACAGCTCCAAGGTATTCGATCCTGATTGGATCTGGAGCTCGGGTAGTTTTTTGTATGGAGTTTTTAAGCAGGTTCTCCTGTTGTGTCCTTTAAGGGTTTATTAAGTACAAATTGGTTAAATTTTGAAGATAATGATTCTAAATGCCAGCCAAGGTTCCTTTATTTCAGCCCAAATGTTAACGAATGAGCCACTTTCCAAAATGTGGGTCCAAATCCCTTCAAGCATGGCAGTCCATCTTAATTTAGCAGACAAGACAGCAAGACTGAGACTAGGTTATAGGAAGGAGCATGTCTGGTGAACCAAAAGCAATTTTTCTGAGCCCAGATATTGGACAAATCCAGTTGGGAATAAAGAAAAAGTGGAATATTGGTGAGAGCGGAGAGATACAGTATTTAAGGGATTCGAAAGAGACAGTTCACCTAGATTTGCGGATCATGTAGCAGGAGACGAAGCGAGGCGAGGCAAAGCAAGTGGAGAGAGAATCAATCAGACAGCAGCAAGAAAAAACAGAGCGAGAACAACTGGCGCCCTCGTAGTAAACAGTAAGACTAATAGGCCTTTCATTGATTCATTAGTCTTTGATTCACTGTTTCATTTCCATCTCCCCATCACCAATGCAGAGCTTTTAAGGACAAATGCTGAATAGTTGAAGCGGAGGAAGCCAACGCAGACAGAGCAGATGTCTCTTTCTCAGAATTCCCACGCTATCTCTCCCACTAAACACTAGAAGGCGTGAAGTTAAATTTGGACCCAGAGATGGAGCATATGAACTGGAGAGCTGTGTGGAAAAAACGAAATAACTTCTGCAAAAAAGTTTGAAATCTCAGATATTTGTCTCGTTCGAAGTATATTTGGATCCCGACCACTCGTTCATATTCTCTATGACTCTAATCTCGTGGTGCAAATCCTCCTCAAATCACGATCAATCATTAAAAAAAAAAAACACAACATGGAGATAATACAGCACCATGAGGACAATCGAATTCCCGAACGTACATCACAGGAGAGTTTTAATGGGCGGAGAAAAACAAGTGGCTTCCTGTTGGACTAAAAAACCAGTAACAAAAAACAAAAAACAAATTGCAGGTTAGATCCAAAAGCGGAATCAATAACGGGTTTATAGATCGCTACAGGCTGTACGCCTCTGTTGGTTGTCAGCTTTTAAGAAGAACTCGCGGAGCAAAGCACGCTCTGTACAACTCGATATCAGGCAGGCAGCTCAGCGGACACGGCGTCTTCCCTGATGTTAGCAGCTGTCGCCATCCTTTTCATTTACTCCTACTTAATCAAACATTCTGTCTGGATTCGTTTTTTTCCATGCAAACAATCTCAGTTTCCATAGAACCGATTTTTTAGGGGTAATTATTGTGGAGAAACATGTGTACTACACGGGTAAATGGTGGTGGACATCTGACTATGCTTTTTGGACAGTCCCTTCCACATTTAGTCCCATTTTGCTGTTAATAATAACCTCCACGCTTCTGGGAAGATGTTTCACTAGATGTCCTTATGAAGATTTCTGTTTATTCAGCCACAAGGGCATTAATAAATTAAGGTACTGATGTAGGTGAGGTGAGGAGTCCTGGGGGTTTATTCAGCATTCCATTACAAACAGTTTAATAGGGTTGAGGTCAGAGGTCTATAGCATGAGATCTTCCTATATCTTGATTGAACTGGCTTTGTTGATTTTCATGCTGGGACTGGTTTGAGTCTCCTAGATTAAATGAAAGGAAATGTTCATGCTACCACATCCAAATACTTTCTATACAGATGTGAGCTGTTTACAAAGAAAAGGAAAAACAGAAAGCATGCTTGAAAGCGCCAAATACAAAGCAGAAAGGCTTGACTAGTCAGCGAGTTACACAATGCTTGAGCATTGTCAATGTACAATTGTGGAGGTAAAACATCTGGATAGACGGCTCTGCGTCACTTTATTTTTTGGTAGAGACGAGGCGTATAAAAAAATACTAAAATCCCACGTTGATTTGGAATTTGTTCTTGGAAACTTTGAATCACATGGTTAAGTCTGTAACACTGGAAATTCCAAAATTGCTGTTTTTTTTGTGATAAAAATATCATGAACTCTAACATAAATTGATTTGCTGCTTGCTAACCGAAAGCATCCGTCATAGCTGGAAATAAGACGTCGTTCTTAGACTTTTCACTCGCTCACTTTAATCAAATGCTTACGTGCCATCGTGGTTGAGACTCGCAATATAAAATAAATTGAAAATAAAGCATTTGTTTATACTGAACGGAATGGAATGGCAGTGTATTTTCCGGAAAAGGGTTTTAAAAAAAAAAAGAACGATAGGAAAGTAATAAATGCAGAAACACCAGAGAGAGAGAAAGAGAGAGAGATTCAACATGATCTGGAAAGGTCTCTGCACTATGGAATGTACGTCTCTTGACATTTTGACTCAATTTGATTGATATCGTAGGTTCAAGCCGTTAGACAACATGGCAGCAGAAGTTGTTTATGAACATAGAAGTGGTAGCTTAGTCGGTAAGGCATGGGACTTTTGATCGGAAGGTCGTGAATTCAAATCCCGGCCACATTAATTTTCCACACCTGGGCCCCTGAGCAAGGCCCTTACCCCTTAAAGCTCAGTTGTATGAACAACTGAGAGAGATACATGTAAGTTACTGTGGAAAAGGGCAAATCTAGCTAAGGCATTTGACTTTGGATCGGAAGTTTGTGAGTTCAAACCCCAGCCAGACCAAACTGCCACTCCTGGGCCCCTGAGCAAGGCCCTTAACCCTGTATCTGTTCAGTTGTGTGAATGAAATACGTTTCTGTAGAAAAGGGCAGATGCCATAAATGTAAAAACACTGCCCTGATACTCTATGTACAGGAACCCAACCCTGTCCTGACTGATCGAAAAATAGACTTGCGGCAATAAAAAATAACGTATTGTTTACCCTGAATGGAATGGGATGCTAACAAAGGGTTAAAAAAGAATGATGGGAAAGTAATAAATGCAGAAAGAGCGAGACACAGCACAGCTTTGACACGATTTGAAAAGGTTCGTGCTGTGAAACTGCGTTCCAGCCCACAAGCAGAACTCGTTCCGAAAGCTTTCAACAATCAGCGCTTGCCTCGGCTTTGTCCCCCCCCCTAAAACGCGTCGAGAGAGAAAGAAAGCTGACGTGCCGACTGAGACGACGGCTCATAAACTGACGCATATACCGTCCATGCCCGAAAAACAACTGCCGGGCTGAGCAGTTTTTTGTTTTTTTTCTCGTCGTGCTTTTTCTACAATTTCTACAATGCAATCTGTCACGCAAAAGCCGTCCAACTGAAGCGTATGCGAATATGAAGAATTACAGCGTGACACTTTAGTGCTAGCGAAGCTAGTCTTCTTCACGTTATCATTTCTGTCTCTTTTATTTCCTTCCTTCTCTTTCCAATTTTACCTGACCCGATAGCATTGTGTGTATGTGCGTGTGGTACAGCGAGGACAGACGTAACAGCTGTACACGACAAAGTGGAGCTACAGCTGTGCGGCGTTAGACGAAACCCGATCCCGACCGCATAATCCTCTAATAATAAGCCCTCGATTACCTTGCAGCTTTTTTTCCCCTCAGGGACGCCAGACTTTCCTAATGTTCTCTTCTGCCTTGTTCTTTTCCCGCCTTTTTTTGTTTTGTCTCCATTTCTTGCTGGTTGACTCACTCAATTTCCATTCCCGCCTCCATTTATAGACTTCAATAGCGAAGATGCTAATCATGCAGGTGAGCAAACACACGTGAGGCGTCCCATTCAGAGAGCGCATAAAAGAGGCTGCAGTCGGGGAAGAAGAGAACGCACATCCCTAAGGGTGAATCGACGTGTGGAGGGAAAGCGGAACAGAATTTCGAGCTTGTTTCCTGATTCGTACCTGATTTTTCACTAGAATTTAGACCAAAATTAATTTTACGAATAGGAAAAAATTTGGTAGATTCCACAAATCACCCGTTTAGCTTAAAGTTCCTGGAGATCCTGAGGAGAAGAAATTCTTTTCACTTGATTGTGTTGACTGACTGCTATGATCTGGATATCCTTAATATCATTGGCTTGAAGCTACATTATATGGGGAAATATATTTTGTACCTGCCATATGTGATTCTTCCCAAACTTGGAAGCACTCAATTGTACAAGGTGTCAGGAAATTATCCCTTCACTTGGACTAGGAGACCTAATCCTGTTTCAGCATGATAGTTTCCCTGAAGCCAGCTCCCTGAAGATATGGTTTGGAAAAAGTGGAAGATCTTGATTGTCCTGCTAAAGAGTGACCTCAACCCAATTGGAATGAATTGGAATGCCGGCTGCACCCCAGTACCTGATTTTACTAACACCCTTGTGGAGAGATGATCACAAATCTCCACAAGCACACACCAAATTCTGGTGGGACATCTTCCCAAAAGCATGGAGGTTCTTATAGCAGTAAATCGGAAGCAAATGTGGAATATACATCATATACAATTGCCTCCAACTTTGTGGTAACCATTTTTGCTGGAAAATCACATAGTCGACATTAAACCAAACACGAAACCCAGAGGTCAAACATTCTACCAGCCACACAAGCGATAAAATTAAAGCGCTAATTGCTCAGTTTCTCCGTCTTATCTTTATGAGAGCAATTACCTCTCTGACACTCTCTCTCTCGTCTACCTGCCCTTGTCTTGCGTCGTCTCTTTCTGTCTCTCAAACCCGCATGGTGTCTCATCATTTATTTTCCGTTCTGCGTCTCATCCCTCATTATTCCCGGCAGGAGGAACGTGTATTTCTGTGGTCAAATGCCATCGTTCAAGGAATGGAATCGGGCTAATTATGTAACAGGCGTGTTATGCAGGGTCACTATCGTGTGGCATCGTGCTGCCACTCATGAAACAAAGAAAAACCCATTATGTGAAATGTTAACCAGATTATGGGGGGGGGGGGGGGGATCCCATTATTATGAGGAAAAGATCACATTGCGGCAAGGAATAGATACATCACTCTTCTTTTATTTCATGGTATCCTGTATAGAGCGTCTATAGTACCCATGCGCATGATGGGTGTGTATTACAACCCTCTATTGTAAAACAAAATCCTGCTTCTCCAATTCGATAGATTTGTATGATTCGAAGGTGCTTTTTCAACATCTCACTCCACATTTAGTCCCATTTTGCTGCTATAATAATCTCCACCTTTCTAGAATCTTGAGATTTGTGTGGAGGCCTGGGATGCAGTCAGCATTCAATTTGGTTTTGGGGAGTGGTAGCTCAGTGGTTAAGGTGCTGGGTTACTGGTTGGGGGTTCAAGCCCCGGTATCACCAAGCTGCCACTCTTGTGCCCTTGAGCAAGGCCCTTAACCCTCTGATACGGGTCCAGGGGCGCCATATCATCTCTGACCCTGCGCTCTAAACCCAGCCTTGTAGCAAGCTGGGATATGCGAAGATAGCCCAATAGGGTTGAATTTAGAGCTGTATAGCAGCAGATCCTCCACTCCAACCCTTATAAAGCATATCTTTCTGGAGCTGGCTTTGTGCACAGAACAGGTTTGGTTCTCCTAGTTCAAATAAAAGGAAAATTTCATGCCACAAATCCAAAGACGTCCGATACAATCGTGGTAACAGTTTGTAAAAGAACCACATATTGCTGGAAAGTCTGAGATTGGAGAGCTCGATCTAGTATGTAGAACAAAGGTTGGAAGGAGTCTCCAGTTTCAGGGATTCGTGACACTCCTAAGTCCGAAGACGAGATTAATCCCGTGCCAACGGGCATGCCGTCTAAATAGCGCATCCCGGTGCGCATGCGCCACATTTTCTGCTTTTCATTTGCAATCATTATGCGTCGCTGTAATAAATGAACTGCTAGTACTACAGAACTGCTGCTTTCACACACACACACACAGATATTTTGTCTTGTGACACACAAATCATCTCTCCCACACTCCGTCTGTGCTGCTTCAGCTGAATATAATCAGGGTTTTTAGGCTTGCTGGACACACACACACACACACACACACACACACACACACACACACACACA
>JAAIIK010000082.1:887438-902590 GCA_014706435.1 Silurus glanis
CACACACACACACACACACACACACACACACACACACACACACACACTAATCTGCATTTTAGCATTCCAGCAAAATTATTCCTACACATAATCACTTCCTCTTACATTATATTACTTCACTGTGTGTGTGTGTGTGTGTGTGTGTGTGTGTGTGTGTGTGATATCTTTCTAGTAACGCACGTCATGCAAAAATACCCTGCCTCTAATCCGTTGTCTCTCGCATGTGTGTGCTTAATGCGGTTCTCTGGAAGCGAGTAAAAAAAAAAAATCCAACCCTGATTCGTTTGATTAAATTTTTTTCAGTTTTCGGTTCACACCGATTGTTTTCCGAATGCATGAGGAAACGCGTATTTCCAATTCTATTAAGTCTCGCTCTCTCCGGCTGATCGCACGGCAACAACACAATGCATAAATCCACGTAGGTATTTTGAAGAATAGAAATTTGGGAGGTGGTAGCTTGTGGTTAAGGGATGGCTCTGAAGGTCATGATTTCAAATCCCAGCCATGCCAAGTTGCCCTTTGTAACCCTATAGCTATGTATAAACTTTTTTTCGGCTTCTCCCGTTAGGGGTCGCCACAGGGGACCATCTGCATGTTTGATTTGGCACATGTTTTTACGCTGGATGCCCTTCCTAACGCAACCCTCCCCATTTATCCGGGCTTGGGACCGGCACTAAGAGTGGCTGGGGTTGGTTCCCTGACCGGGGGTCGAACCCGGGCCACAGCGGTGAGAGCGCCGCATCCTAACCACTAGACCACCAGGGAACCTAACCCTAACCATAGATGGGATGTCTATGGTACAGAGCAACAGTTTTATGTAAGACACATTGAAACCAAAAGTACGGAGTTGACAATGTCGGAAGAAATGCGCATGCACAAGGGTGTCCTTGCTTCCCATTCGGCGACTTAAAGAAATCGGTTTAGCTTCTTTTTGGTGGTTTTTAAACTGCCAATGATATTCCTTTGGTAATTTGGTAACATTAGCGCTCTTGTGAATGACATCTGTATCATGACCTGCCTATTGAGGGGTTACTCTAAACAGTGATAGATGTTCCTGTCACTTATAACAAAACTAGTGTTGTTCTGCTTCGCTTAAATCTGTAGTCACTCCTGTCAATAAGAATTGGTTGTTATTGGCAGGTACGTATTACATTCTTCCAATCCTTATTTATATAGTTAGTGTAGTTAAAACCAGTACCAATTCACAGACTCTACTACATCCTATCTTTGTTTTTCCCCTCTCTCTCTCAGAAACCAGTGCTTTCATCAAATAAACCAAAAAAAGGACAAGCAAGAAGTTTCTGCATTCTTGTTTCTAAAGGCTGAACAGATCGTTCTTTTCCTTCACATAAAACCCCGACTCTTAAACAAAGCTTTGATGAGGTTTGAGATTTTTAACATCGCATGCCGGGCCCCCCCCACGGCCATCACCACCAATTTGCATTTTTGGATCCCCTTTGTGTTAAATCAACCGTAACTACTTTCAACCTGAATTGGCGAGCTGGTCGTTCTCAGCTGTGTCACTACAGAGGAATTACACAAAAGACGACTCCGGGAAGGGCAAGTGAGATTAACAGGACCAAAAAAAAAAAGTTTAAAAAAGCGTCACGATAGCATTCTGCTCGTTATAGAGGTCTATTTTTGGGTTCGGGAAATGCCACTGCAGAGCCAGGTGACACGTTCAAATGTTGGCCTATTATCTTAGAAGAAATGCAGATGCCATTTATAGAAATGTTTAGACTGCCATGGGTGTCCAGGGAAGGAGGTTAAAGATGTAAGAAATTTATTTGCACAGATGATATCGCTAGGAGTGGGCGTCCTGGAAATATCAACCAAAGGCCACAGAGCCTTAAGGAAACAAACTTCTCTAATCCACTTCAAGAAAAAATACTGGAATGTACGTGTAGATTGTGTATCTGAGCTGAAATAAGGTGTTGGGGCATCTGTAAAATAAAATGCACAGGAGAACACAGGTATTCTACTTACGATGGAGACACGTTACGATGACTCCATCATAAGTCAGAAATATCGTAAGTCGAAAATGGTGCTATGACTGTACTTGACGCTTGGAAGACATGCTTTTATCACAAAAAATTGCTATTTGAAACCGTTTGAAACAGAAAAAAATATACACTGAGACAACTTTACTCCGTCGACCACTAGCGAGAGTGGGGCACCTCACAGGGCGAGAGATACGCTCATCCCAGCCCAACATATCGTACATCATACGCTGCTGCCTGTGCCTTCTGCGGGAAATTTTTTTACATTTTTAGAATTTTGTCGTAAGAACGAAAAGTCAAACCATCGTAACTCGGGGACCATCTGTAATTTAAACTGCAGATACTTAGTATATCTTAGGATACTTAGAATAGTTGAAAAATATTCCAGCGATATATATGTAAACGTAAAGAGATTCTTTTATGCAAATGGACTGAGATGCATTACAATTGGCATTACATATGGGGTTGGTTATAATGATTAGTGTCCCCCTTTCATGGTCCTCACAACTGTGGTTTGGATTTCTGCTTCAGACACCTGTCAGACTGAGTTCTTAATCCAGTCTTTGCCAGAGAAAATAAAGCATTAAATGAAGTGTCTGCTAAACATGTTCACTAAAACTATTATGAGGGAGATGAGACACAGTTTACAAAGCTGTCTGTTCTGTGGATGAGAGGATCTTGATGTTGGCTTATCAAACAGCGTCCATCAGCCACCCCAAGGCAACAAACCAGTGTTCTGCACACAGAGAGAGCCCAGACAACAAGACAACAGATAGCAAGAATATGATTAGCTGTTCTAAAAGAAATAAGTGGACACACACTGGTATATGCCATCCACTAATTACCATAGATTTTCATTCAGGTGAGGGCCACGGTACTATCTGGAAACACTTGGAGAGAAGTTGAAACACATGCTAAAGGGGTATACAGTTCTTTGCAGGGCACCATACACACTATGCAGATTTACAGCTAGGGTTGCAAAATCACCTACTGGCATGTTTTTGGGAGGTTGGAACATGCTGGAGAACTACATATAATTAAATCTATGTAGGAATCTCAACATTTTCCTTCCCAAAACTTATTTTAGGACACATTTCTGATTATTCTGTTCTTACAAATACTTTAGGTCTTGCCTTGGGTTTATATAGGGTGGATATAAACCAATGGTCTTTATATAGAAAAAAGTTCAACTTACGATCCAAGCCATTGATGTAGCGCATGGTGATCTCACAGTGTCCCCATACTGCACTAACGATGGGATAGAGCTTCTTTCCCTTGAGTCCTCGAAAGGCCACTCCAAGGTACTGTCCATCAACCATGAAACTAAGAGTCCCCTCGTCCATATCCAGTACCACCACCAGGGTGTCAGGTAGCACAAATGCTTCCTCAGGCTCTAGGAAGCTGGGGTAGGTGGGTGCTGATGAAGCTGGTCGGTTTTTGCTGTTGTGGTAAAGCTTGTTGCGCCCCAGGTCCCAGCCCCAGGACTCACTGTCACTACCTACCAAAGAGGTGTATCCCACCGAATGTAGTGGTGCCTCTGATGTGGCCACACCCACTACAGCATGGGTACCCCGCTGCCGAGCAGGCCAGTGAATGCGCCAAACATGAAGGCCCCTTGTATAGCCCACTCTTCCTCGAATGCAGTCTGTACTTTGGGCCACAGGGTGGCGGTGAAAAGTCAACTTGTCATCTTCCTTGATGAAAATATTGAGAGAGCGATCATCTGGGTTCCAAGCATGCTGCAACTGATGCTCAAAAGATGCTGATGGCATATCCAGAAGCAGGTCAAGCCTGGCTGGCTTGAAGAAATCTGGACCTCTGAGTTCTCGCCGTAAGGGGCGGTAGGAGGGCTCGCCTCTCACATCCACAGATTTGATGCTTCCTGAAATCTTCTGGCCCATTGTTCCTCTGTGGGATTTTGGGCAAATTTGTTGACTGTTACCTCATCAAAGCGTGGGGTGTCAGGTTGGTGTATACTGAATCTGGCCAGCAAATGCTAGCTTTCCACAAGCCCTAAGAGGAAACATAAACACCAGTTTAGAATGTATGTAAGTTACAATAAAATGTCTGTATATTACTTGGGAATAGTTAGAAAAATAATACATAATTGGAAATGCTGTTATGCAAAAATTTAAGATTTCAATTCGAGCATTCAACAGTGCAATATATGGTATATTCAAGACCACTGTAAGCATGTGAACACTAAAATACTAAAAAGTGTTGTTGCCTCTTAACTGCTGAATGGAGCAGTGGCAGACCATTGTGATAGAACATTCTAGAAAAGTAGCCAATTCATATTTAATGAGGCTCTTTTCAGAAGAGCTGTAGCATGCAAAAACAAAGCAGGACGCGAACAATGGGGTAATAACTTATTTCCACCCCCAACCCACCCCTCCCTTAGCTTTGATGGCTTCAGAGGTGCATGCGCTAAATAGCTAGAGCAAGGTCTCGGTTTGCATAAGAGAAAAAGTCACAGAGCTGTTTCCATGTTAAAGGCATACTTCAGCAAATGCTAATGTGGCCAATTTAATTAAATCCAGTGGGGGATCAGGTACCATGACTGGATTTAACTCTATAGTCCAAATGTGAAATGCTTCTGTGGTTGTCCTTTAATAGTCGGTCTGAAATCAAATAAGAGGGAACAGAGAAGATGGAGCAAGTGATGAAGATGTGCTAAGACTACAGAGCAGTATGAAAGAACTAGCATGCAGGTCCTCCTACAGTGAGTGACGCACAATTTTTTTTTATTCCAGGAATGAGTAGATGCTTCCCGTTCAAAGCAACAAGAACCTTTTTCCACAGAATCCAGCTGGCAAGACAACACACTATCCTCTATTTTGTCTTACTATCCTTGTGAGGACGATCCATTGAAGGTCCTCAGTAAATAAAGTAAAATCGTAGTAAAAATCTAGTTCTAGTTTTTGTTTTTTTTAAATACAATCAGATATTCCTGTCATTGTGTGGAAATTTGGTCCCCACTAAGATGTTAAAATAGCTGAACATGACATCTCACAACTAGACAAAAAACATGACAAATATTAAGTCAGCAGGCACACTTTCCTATAATAAAAGAGGGGAAAATAGGCAATGATTTAAATCTACGCACAATATTTGCTTGCACATACTTATTTTATGTCCTTGCAAGAAAACATTGTCCCCCACCAAGACATAAAACATGTCAAGCAAACTCTCTCGTCTCACTGAGGTCACGGAAAGAGGAAGGAAAAGCATATACAAGATGACTGGAAGAAGAGTGACCTGATGTTTAGTCAGGAATCCTGCGTAAACATTACCAGTAATAAAGTGAAAACAAATGAGGTCATGAGAGACACGGGTTTGAGAAGGGAGGTTCAGGTAAACAAATACACAACAGGCTGCTCTAGGTTCCTTGAAATAGATGAACAGTTTAGGAAAAGCTAAGTCGATAGTGTTGTAAATTGGTAAAAGTACAGCTGATCATCGAAATATACCCTCTGGTAAAAGTTTATGTTCCGTTTCAGATAAGTGGCAAAAAAACAAGTACAAGATTTGTGTCTGATTGTACTGATGAAAAACTAAGCCTTAAATTGAGAAAAACAAGACTAGCTTAAGCTAACTAACCTCTCAAATGTCCACTAGCATGCTAATAACTCTGACAAACCAACCAGCCGATGGCTAATACTGTAGCCAGGTGTCACAATGCCAATGTGATGGATTAGGTCTCAATTTAGACCTCAGAAGTCAAAGGTATTATATGAAAGTGAAGTCCGGATACTTAAAAAAATGAACTCAATTACATTAGCAAAGAAAAACTAGCCATTTTCCTTTATTCAATTTGATGCACTTGTAAGCTAATTCTCACATGATTGCAAAGTAGCTAGATGTTTTCTGAGGTAAAATGAAGAGCAAAAAAGAAGAGAAAAAAAAAAACAAAGAAACACACTGATGAAACAACTTGTTTTCCCAAGATCAAATTTTCCTACTGGTGCCAAAATGCACAAATGGACTTAGAAGTATGCAGGAAGCATTAAGCATTCAGCATCTTCAGAATTTTTCTATTAGGATATAGCCGATCGTTATGCATCAGGACTGCAACCAAGTTTGAGAAGAGACATTCTAGCCAAGTGACTAAGCAACATTATGCAAACTAATGACAACACTACACATTGAAGTAACCCAGAGGCTGTAAAACAGAAATGACATCAGTTATAACCTTGCACATTGGGGCTAATGAGGCAGAACATGCTGATGTTATGACAGTAATAGCTAAGACCTAATGTACCATGAATATGCTCCTTAGACTCAACTGCATAAGACCAAAACACACACAAAGTTAGCTAAATAAAGGAGTCACTTGTAAGGCCTCGTTAGCGCCATCGCTTCTTTGCAAATCCTTTGTTTACTTTCTAAATTAGATCAGTGCCATTACATGAATTAATCACGTTTTCTTTTTTTTTTTTTTACTTCCAATTCTATATTTAGCCCCCATTCGCTCTTATAACAACCTGCACTCTTCTGGGAAGATGTTCCACTAGATTTTGGAGTGTCATTGTGGAGACTCATGGTCAAAAGGTTGTTAGTAAAGTCAGGAACTGATGTACGTTGAGGTAGCCTGGGGGCAGTCAGCATTCCAATTGGTTCCAATAGAGTTGAGTTCTCAAAAAAAACCTCAATAGCAGACAGTCTTCCAGTCCAAACAATGTAAAGCATATCTTCATAGTGCTGGCTTTGTGCACAAGACCATTGTCATGTTGGATCATATTTGTGTCTCCAAGTTCAAATGAAAGGAAAATTTCATGCTACCACAGCCATAGACATCTGATAACGACAATGTACCTCCAACTTTGTGGTAACAGTTTGGGCATGAACCACATATCGCTGGAAAGGTCAGGTGTTCACATACAGTGTAAGAGATAACAAAAATGACCTAGCAATTTTAAAGTGTAGTCACAATTTAGATAACTTGAATATACATAAACTTAAAAAAAAACTGTAAAGAAAGGTTATAAATTAATTTGTATTTGATCGAGTAAAATAGGTTTTTGATCCCCTACCAACCAGCAAGGATTCTGACTCCCACAGACCCAAATTAGTCATGTCCCTTTACGAAAGAACTCCTAATGTCAACTCGTGACATGTATAAAAGACACCCGTCACAAAAACACCCTTTCAAACTTCTCCACCACCATGGGCAAGACCAAAAAAGCTGTCAAAGGATGCCAGGGATAAGATTGTGGACCTGCACAAGGCTGGAATGGGCTATTTCTCACTCTATTTAATCCCATCAGTGTCTTAACACAGCACCATCACTGGTAATCAAACAGTATATTTGATCTCCGCATAGTCTCCATGTGGTAACAGATTCACGTCGAGAGTCTTTTTTCCAACGATTCATCAGCATAACCTACTTTTGTGGGGAGTCATTAAGGCTGTATTACTTATAGAAAGGCAAACAGCTGTGGGAACAAAATTTCAGCTATGGGATAAATAAGCATAGAATCAATAACAAAAAAAAAGTCATGCCAATTAGCAAATGACCTGTTTTGGAATTTAATTTGCACACATTGATTGGTGGTCCATTACATATGAACCAACTTATAGTGGTGGGAGAGATGCATTCATGATGGTCTGATTTATCTACATCAGAGGATATCGTACTTGTTTCAAGATCTGGGGCTTTGGGCAGAGTAATTGTTGAGAGTGCATTTAATAATATTTAATAATACTAAGAAATTAGCAAGAAATTCAGAGGTTATCTGAAAGAGAACACATCCTTGGAGCATGAACAGCAAGGGTCTGAGGATACATCCTTGGGGATACAAGAATACCTGATTAGCATAAGAAGAGACCGCACAAATTCTGTCAGTCTGGGGGTTTCGTTAGTGAGAGAATCTAATATCCAGTGACAAAGCTATCGAGAACGATGATTGTGTCAAGCTCTCTGCTAAGTAATAATTGATGAGCAGTTTTCTTGTGTAACTGACTTACTGCCATAGAGGGACAGGGCTATGTGGATGGTAGGAAAGCTCTCATCATGGCTGGATCTGTTGGGGTGATAACAAAAACCATTTTCCTAAAAGGCATGAGTTCTACTGCCCTACATTCAGCAGTACCAAAGGTTGCTTTTGATTTGGGACAATTAATCCGGTCCCTTCGTGCATAGCCTATGGAAGCAACTTGATATTGATTAGGACATGCAACCTTGCAGAGCCTTGCATACCTCCACATTGTGGCTTCCACGTTGCTTCCAAAAACACTATCATAAGTACAAGGAAGACAATAGCAATTTACGCATGAAATCCTGTCTATTATGGCTCAAATTTGTTAAATACTATACAAAAATTTAATTGTATGGCGTATTTCAGGGTTTTTATAGACCATTACCTAGTTAGCAATGTCATAACATATGCATTTTTAGTCCTACTTGGAAACCTTTAGCAATAGATCCTAGAAACTTGGATACATAATGTGAAGGCAGATAGTGAAATCAGTAAGCAAATAATAAGTCTTGCAAATAAACAAATGATCTCGAAACTCACCCATGTCGATAACTTGGAAATAAAACAAAATCAACTAGCAAGCTAAACCTGCTAGTAAAATCTGCTAAGTAAATGTTTTGTAGTTGGCCAGCTGGACATCTTGCAATATATAGTAAGTTTTGGGATGTGTTTGGGAAGAGCTGAGTCAGTGTACAACATACTTATTCATCTGTGTTTTTGACTAGCGCGCTAACCCTATTCGGTTGAGCATGTTGTGTTTGACGAGCTGGAGTGCAAAATACACCGATTATACAATAGCTAAAGGTAAAAGAATGCCAGAGGCGGGTTTTTGTCATTTGCGCTTTATGTTAGATATTTAATACGCTAGCTTGTATGAATACACCTCATAAATTCTACCGGGGCGGCCTGCTATGAGACGAGAGCCAACGCACACTACATACTGAGATCACAGCGGATTAGCTAAGAGGCTTTTCTTCTTTCACCTGATGCTCAGTATCTGCTCTAGTCAAATGTAAAAATGTGTTTCTTTTTTCTTTTTTTCTTTTTTTATCTCTTAACGTCTGGCATTTAATTAAATCCTCAAACCACATACCGCCGTGCTAATTAGTTTGTCAATACGCCATTGTTGTCATTGCTATTAAGGCCTATTACTTAAACGCATTATATGGTTTAGGATGCAGCCCTGAATTCTCTCCTCCGTTAATCCATCCTAATGAGAAGCGTGAGGAGACATACTATTCAGTATCTTGGGACTGAAAATCGCAAAGGTGTATTAATTAAAATTTTCAAAGAACTGGACAATACAAATTGCAAGCTTCTTTATATTCTTTAAATCGAATGTATTTTAATGGGGGCAAAAGGCTACGCCTAATGACTACTGGCTATTGATTATTCAGCGTAAAATCTAACGAAGGTCTTCGAAGTACACTTTTAATGACTTCATAGGAAGTCGACCGTGGAAGTCGTTTTTGTTGTTATTGTTCTAGTTTTATGACTGTATTGCAGTCTCTTTAGCCTCTCGGAAGCTCGCTTATATACAGCGCCCGCGTGCTGTCGAAACTATTTTCCTGACACCAAAAAAAACATCTATCTTTTTGTTTTCCTCGCAATTAGATGCAAATCGGCTCTTGATACCAAAAGCAAACCTACGTTGAGAAATTTTCCGGATTGCCGTCCGTAGCAAGGCAGTGCTTGAAGCACAGTCAAATCCCAGCGCAAACAGGCCCCAGGATAATCCAAAGAGCAAACCAACAAGGTCAAACCCAGCATAAATCAAGATGGATGAAACAAGGCATGATTGACATGTTTAGCAAGGATCTGCCAACGAATTCACGTCCTTGGTGTGCCGGTACAATAGAGAGCGTAGAAATGAAAGGCGAATGTGTGTCGCGTATGCGGTAGGGATGCAACCGATCCGGAATCCATTACTTGTGTTATGTGATTACGTTTTCAAAATGTGTTAGCCATTCAGATACGAAGCTCGTAGGATAAAATGCAGATACTATGATGGTCAGTATCGTGTTAGTTATTGGTTAGAAAAGATTGCAGGCAGGCTGTTGTCTTACACCTGTAGTGTGTGTGTTTAGGGGAGGGGGAGGAGGTCAGTGGATGCTCTCACCTCAGGGTGTTGTTAGCGTTTAAAGAGTGACGAACATAAACTCACCATCTGCTGTTTACTCTGTACTTACTGACCTTATTTTATTTGAAGATCTATGTCTCGGAGTCTCTCTTTGTCTTTAGGATGGTTTTTAACACAGTCTGATGGACAGCCGTACTACCGTTTCTACCGTCCTGCCCGTAATCTCTGTCTATAACCCCCTAATTTAATGCAAGTCAAGTTTATTTCTATAGCGCTTTTCACAACAGACATTGTCTCAAAGCAGCTTTACAGAATTTAAGAGTTAAGGTGAATGATGTGTATTTATCCCTGATGAGCAGCCGTGGAGACTGTGGCAAGGAAAAACTCCCTTAGATGTTATGAGGAGGAAACCTTGAGAGGAACCTGACTCAAAAGGGGAACCCATCCTCATTTGGGTGATATCAAGAGTGTGATTATAGTCTTATATACAGCACATTTGCACACACATACATATATATATATATACAGGCACTGTGTGACCAACATGCACCCTCCCAATAGCAGGCATCTGTTCTGCCATGTGGTGGTGTTTTTTTCCTCATCTAGAATGTTCTGGAAGCGGCAGGAGAGGCCCAGCCGGGGCACGGTTACTTTTTCAATTTCTCGTTAAAAAAAAGGCCACGATTTATAGCAAGACGCCGTCTTTAAAGTCTGCGACTAGTGACATGACACACAGACGCAGGAATCTGCAGACTGCCTTCAGAGGATTTGTTGGCTTGGGGGTAAAACAAAGTTCAGCCAGGACAAACACGAATCTATAGGTGGGAAATTGGATTACCCAGCATGAACAGTTCACAAGTAAACGTCCTCTGACATGTGACCAAGCACAGAGTTTGGCTAATTGTTTTTTGAGCAAGCAAGCACACCGTGTAGTACGTGCGAAGGTTCTGTGTGGAACTGTAAATGTAGTCAAAGACCCTTTTGATGGTTTTTATTTTGTACAGAATCCAAGCAATGCCACCTACTAAGAATGGTCCATCTCATACCCACACGATATCTGGTCCTACTGTGGTCCCATGATAGTCCGATGGTGGCCAGAAGGTAGTCCTTCTGTAGTCCTATGGTAATCATATGGTGGTCCTATGGAAGTCCTATGGTGGTTCCATGGTAGTCCAATGGTGGTACTACGGTGGTCCTATAGCGGTCCCTTTCCCATCAGCAAACAAATGTACAGAGCACCAGATGGACTACAGTTTGTAATACTTATAAAGTGCACCTGTACGGTATGTATGAATGAGATCAAGTGGCCACTTAGTGTATGACAAATCGCTTTGTGTTTTCTGAGACACATGGGGAGGTCAGCGACGGTATCCTGTGACTAGCATAGGATACCGTCGCTGATACTACTTATAGTATTTTCAAGACTTCAGGAAACATTCAGCCTTGTAGAAGCAGGGTCTTATGGTAGACAGACAGTACAGTGTGTCAGAAGGGAGTGTGTAAGAGATGGCGATTAAAGGCCAGACACACACACACCCTGAAAGAGCACTTTTCTATCCTATAATTCAGCCTAAATGACACCGAAATAGTTTGACACACATTCTGGATCGTTCTTAAACACGGTCGAGGCCAAGTGCATATGAGGGACAGCTCTCCTGTTTCACTCCAGTGCTTACACATACTGTATATAGATGTGTTTTCCATCCAGACTGCTGGGGTCATGCACATACACACACACACACACACACTCATATAAACATGCACATATGCAAAAGTCTGCTCGTCCCAGCCAAACTTGTGTACGCACACACACACACACACACACACACACACACACACACACACACACTAAACTACCATCTGGCGAAAGCTTCACTACTTCAGCTCTTAGCTAATATAAACACATTCCTGTGCTGGCAACTGGCAGCCACAAACACACACACCAACCCGACAGAATGTACCCTCACACAGACAGACAGACACACAAGCCCAGGACACAATAAGCAGCATTCAAACCTTGTTCCAGAGGTGGTCTTTTTTTCTCCATTGAAAAAAATATAACCCACTACACACACGTACACACTAGGACACACACACTAAAACATGTACAAGACAGTCCAAAGCCATACCAGATGGCAGGTGATGTAGAGCGGGCTGACCAGAAATCCCTTGGTCTTGCACTCTTTCTCTAATCACTTTATCTTATCAAGCCAAAGCAGTGAGAAAACGACCCCCCCACACACACCTGGCACTATCAGCAGCTCTTTCTTGATGTCCGGCTCTTCTGTACTTTACTATGAGCTTTTAAAATTCCCTGGCTTCCAAGTAATGGTGAGAGAGACAATATTATTTCTATTACCCAGTAATCTACTTTCTATTAGAAAAATGAAAGTCAGCACTGAGAAGACTTCAGGACCTAGCGACTGTGTTAAGAGGAAACACTTGTATCTTCTGAAACCCCCCTTCCCAAACACACACACACATCGAAACCAAATGTTCACATTTCTCCAGTTTCCTGTATTTGAACATGCACATATACATACGTACGTACAAGACGCTTACTCTTGTGGAAGTCCTGTCTGCCGAGTAGTTCACTTTTGTCCCCGCACTTGGGACAACAGGAGAGCGAAGCAACAAAGCAGGGCAAAGAAAAGCAAAGCCAAGGAAAGAGAACAAAAAAAAAAGCTATTCTGCATTGAAAAGGGCTCACGCTGCCTCTCCGTCTTCTTGTCTTTCTTTCTCCCTGCCCTGCTGAGGCAAGAGAAAAAGAAGCTTCTCCCCTGAGATGTCAACCTCCCCCCCTTCTTCTACCTCCTTCTGTTCTTTTTCCAACCCCCCCTCCTTGGGGCTAATCTGTCCCGTTTGAGGTCGTAACAAAAAAAAAAAAAAAGTCCTACTGTTCGATCAGGCCACGAATGAAGGGAAAGAGAGAGGGAGAACGAGGAAGGAAGGGAGACGTTGTAGGAAGGAGCAGCAGACCAAGAGCTGCCTCATGGTGAAAAGCAATCCTCTGTTCTTGTCAAATACACACAGAGAGTGAAGGGACAGAAGAAGAGAAAGACATAGAGAGAGAAAGAGAGGGAGGGATAGGGTACGCCCCTTGCCCCACCTCCAGCTCTCACATTCTGCCTTTCTTGGCCAATCAGAATGCCGCAAAAGGTACACAGCAAGCAGGACAAGAGCACACACATGCTTTCTCGAAATCGGTACTCACGACTTGACTATGCATATGAAAGTCGAATCATTTTTTTATTCAAGTATACTTTTGTCAGTCAAGTCCAGGTGGAAAGTCCAAGCACCCACACTAAACAATGGGGTATAATGGTTTACTTTGTAAGGGCTCGTTTCTTTTTTTTGTTAATCTTGTATGTTTTGCACTATCAACGGAATCAACGTACCTTTGGCACCTTGTCTTTGAACAAGCCCAAATGCTACATTCTGTGCTACAGCATTTCTTTCTGTGTACATACCTCCACAGGTAGGAATTGTCCTGGAATCATGTATACCTTCGTCACCCCATACATCCTTGAAACACACACTCCCCTCTCCTGAGCATGTGCACAGTCAGACATACAGAAAATCATGTGCTTCCTGTCCACTTCCTGTCCTACAATGTACACCAGAGAGTAAAACCAGGTGGACTCTTTTCCACATCTTTCCACGAGAAGTTGTCCTGGACTTCACTTGAAAACTCGGTTGCCCCTTTTTTCAGACCACCTGGTATAAATGAAAGGCCGTTAAAACACGCGCACACACATTGCCAGCCACAGACAATTTAGAGGGCTGTTACATCCTTGAGCTGGAAACAACCCTCGGAAAAGCTGGCTTCGTCAGACAAGTCGCTAATTGTCACGGTGTAAGGAAGTGCAGGATGGTTTGTCACGTCATAAAGCTGCAAAAGTGGTACGTCTGGCAAAATAAAACCATTTCCTGGCTTACTCTTTTAAATCGACAGAAATCTCATAAATACTTAATTTGACCTAAAAAACATTTTCAAAGGAAGAAAGTAACTGATATTGGAGTTAAAAGGAGACAAAACAATTTCTGTTTCTGAACTTCTTTCTTGAGTTGTAAATTGCCCTCCTCGTTTTCTGCTTGAGGGCGTTTTAACGCTTTAGAAGCAGCATGTGGTGGGGGGGAAAAAGAGAAGAATTGGGGGAAAAAGTGGGGGAGAGGGAAGAGAAGGGGGTTAATCCGAGGGACAAAAGGAGTCCTCTGCAATTTACACAGTCTAAAAGATAAGGGGCGTTTGGGGTAATCCATATGGGGAGGGGGGTAGGGCTAGACCTTCTGGCAAAGCACGTGTCACAAATAAAGTCAGGCAATTGTCCAGAATGAAGGGCTGGAGCTGGGAGTGATGGAGGGCTTGGGCTTGGGGTGGGGGAGTAAAAGAAGCACAGAGGTAAAGAAAGAGGAAAAAAAAAACGAGAGGGGGATGCTCATCTGGCCAACGTCAAATCGCCAGCACAGATGGCGTACACACGGGTAAAGACGGACATGCAGGTCAAAAAGTGAGCGGAATGGGGACAAATCTGTTTTTTCCCGGCGTCTTGTGTAGCGTTTGTGCATTTACGTATTTTTTCACACCATGAGCAACGCACATGCACATAATGTAGGTCCTGTCAGGTTCACATTTTGTCAAGGGGGCGACAGGACACAAATGACTACATGGCTACATTAAATATTTGTGTAGATCGAATTCAAATCGGTTCCAAACTCTCAAAGGTGTACATATTCGAGATTCAAGATGAAATTGTCCTGACACATACTGTATAGTCGTAGAATCGTATCGAACACAAAACGAATGTGTAATTGGTTCGAAAAGTTTATTTTTCGGTTTTGATTAATGGTGAGTGGATTATCTGTCACAAAGGGACACTCCTCTTTGTGTGTGTGTGTCTGTGTGTAGGGATGGAATAATCCATACTGTGAGCTGAGGAGATGAGGGGGAGGGGGGGAGAGGGGCGGGGGAGGGTGGAAATAGCAAGGGCATGCTGCATCACACACAGAAGAGAAAGCCAACGCTTGGAAAGCTGTGCATACACAAACACACACACACACACACACACACACACACACACACACACACACACA
>JAAIIK010000082.1:902600-934624 GCA_014706435.1 Silurus glanis
CACACACACACACACACACACACACACACACACACACACACACACACTTGAAACAAGTTGCTTTGTATACCGTCATCTCTATAGACACAAATATAAATGCACCTGCCTGGAAACGGTGAAGGGGGGTCGAGAGGCAAGAGACTAAACAATCACTAGGCAAACAAGAAACAAACACTCGCATAAAGGAGAGGCGAAAGCAGAAGCCTGGAGACACCTTTGAACATGCAAACACACACTAATACGCTGCAGACGTTACACGCAACACTTTATAAAACATACACACGCAGAGGACTCGCCAAACACAGCTTGCCGAAAGTACTTGAGAAAACACTGAAAGACGTTACAGATGCTGTCCTTGCGAACGCAACTTGACCACAGGCAAACACATGACATCACTTTGGAAATGACTAGCAGCCAATCGCAACACGGGGCTTTGGGCAGAAATGCTCAGCAACAAGCAAGACGTTGTGATGCCTCGCTTTTTAGTATCAGCATTCGGGATATCTAGTTTTTGTCATGTTGTTGTTGCGTTATTGTTTTCCCTGATTTCCTGTTAGCAATGTTTTAGACGGCGATGTCCAACTAGACCGAATACCAACTAAACATCTTTTGGATTAGTGTTTTTTTTTGTGTGAGAAATGTACAATTCCAGTGCATTGGGGAAGGGGGTAACTCAGTGGTTAAGATGTTGGATCAAAAGGGCGTTAGGTCAAATCCGACCACCACTAACCTGCCGCCGCTGGGCTCTTAAGCGAGATCCTTAACCCTCTGCTGCTTGGTTGTATGAACCAGAGAATTGTAAGTCGCTCTGGATAAGGGCGTCTGACAAACGCTGTAAATGTAGTAGATTCCATGTCTATGCCATTGTACACCAATCAGGTATAACATTATGGCCACCTGCCTAATATTACATTGGTCCCCCTTTTGCTGCCAAATCAATCGTGACCCATCAAACATTAACAGCATTAACTTTTTCAGCATTCTGAGCTACAGAAGCTCGTCTGTTGGATCGGACCACATGGGCCAACCTTTGCTTTCCACGTGCAACAGTGTGCCTCCGCCGCCCATGACCCTGTCGACGGTTCACCATTGTTCCTTTCTTAGACCACTTTGATAGATACTGACCGCTGCACAAATCCTTACACTTGCCCATTTTTCCTGCTTCTAACACATCAAATTTGAGGACAAAATGTCCACCCACTAAAAGATGTCATAACATTATGCCTAATCGGTGTATATCAAGTATGATCTGATGTTTCACGATGGTGCAATAACTCATTAAAGCGCTTAACATGTTGCTTTTTATTTACTTTATCACCAATCTGCATTTACAAGAAGCCAAAAAAGTTTAGTTTTTTTACTTTTTTTAATTGAGTAGAATTGCATACTATAATTATTCAGTGTCAATCTAAGGTCTCAGATTCATCCCATACACACCCCTTTACATCCAATCTGTCAATGCACTTTTGCTCTATATGCTAATAAGCGGTAAATCGAATCACGCATTAGCATGTAAGCTTGATGGTGTGCACTGTGTTTCATTATGGTCACCATCAGAGGTGACTCAAGAAGAAACTTATCGTGCATCTCAATCACCTCCCTGGTTCACTACTCAGGGCAACGATCAAGGAGTCAGCCATTTTAATGGCCATTTCTACATCATCTTAAAAAAATCCACCACCAGGCTTCGATCAGGCTTTTAGACCATTTTTTTCTAATGGGTTGCGCAGGTTTTACTTCATTGAAGGTGTGTGGGAGTTAAACACAAGCGCTCGCCTTAAATCCCAGAATAAATCGGGCGAAATTGAAATTGCAGGCTGAAGATGCGAAGCTTTACGAAGTCACGAGGTCATGAAATCAAAAACTTAGTAAGATTTTAATTCGTTTTTTTTGAGCTGTCAAAGCCTGTCTGGGGTTTGAAGGATAAGCTGACCAAGCATACTTCTGTCAGGCATACAGCTTACTTTGTTCATAAAATGTCCTTCATGGATTTTAGAAAGTGTGCTTCCATTTATTTATTTATTAGAAGTATCATGGTTATGTGTTGAACGTTGGCCTCAAATTTCATCTTATACCTTTTCACAGCCTAAGGCATAAATTCAATGTAACACATTATGGTAAATCAAACCTCCAGAGCTCGTTTAAACCAATAACATGCAAGGAAAAAGGACCTAATTGAGGTCCAGGGACCTTCATTTTAAAAATACTCAGGGGTCCTACACATTTTCATTTCCTTCACACTTTTCCAGACTTAAATATGCAGACTTCCCTTAAGAAAGTAAGAGTAATTCACGTGTAATTCAACAATAAACTACCAAACAGAACTAAAGTCCATTAACTAAAACATCTTTGGGCCATGTCCACTCTAATAGCGCATTTTTCTCTCTGTTTTGGCTTTCTGTCCACATCGAGACATTTTTTCCAATCGATTCAAATGTAGCTTTTTGAAAATGCGCTCCAAAGTGGATACGTTTGAAAACGCCATTTTCACTACGCGTTGAATATGATTGAAAACGAAAGTGCGGACATGGGAACGTTTTTAGACAGAAACTTTGTTTTCAAATGTATCTGGATTGGTGTAGATGTAGACCTGGACATCACTCAAATCAAATTCCATACTTTTCTATACTTTTCCAAAATACATAGAAACCCTGCAAACTCTACCCTGTGGACTTAAACTCCCACCAAACTATCTGCAAAAACTTTATCTCCGTGATTATTTCCAATGTCTGAATTGGACACATAACCGGTACCTTCCTTAACACTTGTCATTCTGTCTTCACCCAAATCCCTACTGTTGAAATCCAAAACTCGTGAAGCTGGTTTGAGGTCTTTGGACAAGGTCAAAGGTCAGGGCTTTATCAGACTGAATGGCCTTCAGTTCCCCCCTCGTCTCATACACACAAATGATCCCCGCCACCTTCGGAGCCTTTACATCGGTGGTTGGTTTGTGTCTGACCCCAACCACACAGGAAGCTGACCCACAACAAGTGACCACTAGCGCTACAACCGAAAACGACTGCCACACGGTAGTTAAATACGCTGCATTTACACCCCACACCCAGCTTAAGGCCACATACGATCGCGTTTTTTCAGTTTTAGCTATAATTGCGATTTGATTCAATTCTGTTTGGCTTGTGCTGGACAATCTCTAGCACCCTCCAAACCAAGCTCTGTTGGTTTGAGAGCTGCTGGCAAATACATGTATATACATGAATGTATTATTACCATCCTTTTCATAGCACCTCCATGGATCTGCACCACGATACATTCGAAGGGTATTGGATGTGTGCTTTTCTTCCTCCTACTGCCCCCCACCTCCTGTTTTCTTTCTGTCTAAAATATTCAAACCCACAGTTTCCAGTTACCTGGTTGGCAGGCAAGAGGCTCAGATGCACTTTCCAATTAGTCCAGGCTGTTCTAGGAGTGCTGGAGCGGTTGTGTTTGTGTACTGGGATGAAGATAAATCACCAGCAGTGGTAGACAGTAATGAAGTAAATGTAATTGGTTACTGTACTAGCTTTTTTCAAATATTTGACTTTTCAATCAACTACATTTTGCGAAATCGGTCGTTCCTTTTTATTTAGCGGATAAAAACGTAACTAGTCAACACAGCAAGCCGCCAATCATCGTAGGGCGCACACTCTGTTTTAAAGTCGTTTTGATTGGCGCTTGGTGGTATCTATTTATCACCAACGTACATTTCAGCGTCAGTGCAACATCAAGCAGACATTTTGAGAGGAATAAATGATGGAAGAAACTCCAGACTCGAACTCGCCACTTTTGGGTGATTGGGTGTTGGACTTAATATCATTCTATTCATAAATTGGTGCGCTGAGAGTCACATCAAACTGAGAAAGAATCCTGTGACAATAATGATAATAGGAACATCATCGTCGTCATAAAGCATAGTACTTTGGATACTTTTACTCAAGCGAAAGTTGAAAAGAAACACTTACTGGAATGATTTGGATGGTTTGTGGCATCCACCACTGATCGCCAGTCTATGTCAATGTATTTGTTCTAATATGCGATCATTTCTTTCGTAACATCATTCACACGTTGCATTCTTCTGTTCTGTTTAACATTGATGGAAAGAGTATCCAGTGTCAGCTCTTACAGATTTTTTTCCAAACAGGAAAGTCTTCAGGATGAAATGTTATAGTTTTACCACTTAGCATAACAAGCTGCAATTTTTTTTTTTTACCTTAGTAGCTTAAATAGAAAAAAAAAAGACAGCGTACTCTGCATTATTTACCAGCCTTGACTCACATTATTCTGAACACAGCTGCCTACTATTCTTTGTCTGTACCCAGACCAACCAATCAGTCATTTTGAATTCAGTTTAACCTCCGTTTGCCATGAGTGTCGCCTTACTCACCTATTCACCCAACCCCTACCCCCACTCCTGCTGGGGCAGATGAATATTTACCCATTGGTGGATAAAACCAGGATGAAAAACGATCCCTAAAATGGCATTTAAATCCAAATAAATACCAGTCGAACCATCGTGAGAGGGTAAGTCAACAGAGCAGAGCGGAATGTCACAGTCGGGTTATTTAGCTTTATTCATCTTAATTCACATGGAACTGACACTTCATTGCTACCTAAACATATGTCGCTTGGATAAAAGGACAACTTTGATCAAATCCCAAATAATTTTTTAAATGTATTACCGCCATGTGGCTAAAGGAAACTTAAGCACAATGGCTTGGAAATGCATTTTTATTTAGACATTTTTTTTTTATGATATACAACTAATGAAAAACAATTGCAGAAAATCTTTGTTCTGATTGGTCAGAAGAAATCAACTGCTAATGCGCTCGTTTTAATACGGTATATAATTTGGTGGACTTTCCACATAAATGAACGGAGTTACCAGTGTGATTGATTAGTAAGGATAACAAATAAAACTTTGTTTTTCAGAATGGTGCCGTTCTGGCAGGTTCCATTTCCACTAGTTTTTCGTAAGGATTTGACATAGCAATTGATGAAAAGGAGGACTTTGGGACCTCATGGGAAATAATCAGGGTATGAGAACGGTAGCTTCACTTCCTGACTGTTCCTGTCTTTACCCTCGGCTAATGTTTTCTCCATCCATCCTTCAGGGACATCCAAATAAACACACCAACTTCTCTCGAAGGCCAAAGGTCAGCCAGGTCACAACTTCCTCCAAACAAGCAAGATAACCTGGACACTGTTTGCTTTCTTTGACGCTGCATTTCCGCCAAAATCAAGACATCAACCAGAACACTAAATAGATAGTCATGTATCAAGGCTTAGATATAATTATAAAAAAAAAAAAAAAAACATTACTTAGCTTAGCTTAAAAAGGTGAAGAGGTACAGCGAAATTATTTCAACAACCAGGTTAATACATGATGCATTCACCACCGGGGCGTGATGGAAAGAACCCTCTAAGTTCTTCATGTATAAATAAACAGGAAGAGGAGGAAGAGCTAATACGCCATGACCCTGCGACCCCCAATGCGGGGAGAAAAAAAAATTCCTATGTTTCCATGACAACTGGGGAATTGATGGTGAGATTGAGGTATGCTGAGAGAGACAGAGCATTTGGAGGAATGAAAGAGATAGAAAGAGAAAGAGAGTTGTAAAGGGACAAGCAAATACAATAGGCCAATGAAGATCCTATAGAATTGGATGTTTCTAATTTATTGCTAATGAGGGTATCCAGGCCTTCCATGCATAGAAATGTATTATATTATTATACTATTTATTTTTATATTATATAATAATATATCATACTTTTCATATTTCACAACTCTTTATTTGTCCTGGTAGCTCAGTGGTTACGCCATTGAACTGGAAGGTCACAAATTTAAATCCCAAACCCACCAAGTTGCCACCGCTGGGCCCTTGAACAAGGCCCTAAACCCTCAACTGCTCAGTACACTCAATACATTTGAACATCCCATTCCCCATTTAGTGTCCATTTGCTATTATAATAACCTTCACTCTTCTGGGAAGATGTTCTACCAAATTTTGGAGTGTGATTGTGGAGATTTGTGAGATTTTGTTCAGCCATAATGGTGTTAGGAAAGTAAAGTACTGATGTAGGGGAGGTGAGGAGGCCTGGGTTTCACTCAGAATTCCAATTCATCTCAAAGGTTTTTAATAGGGTTGAAGTCAGAGGTCTATAGCAGGAGATTTTCCACTCCAAGCCATATAAACCATATCTTTATGGAGCTGGCTTTGTCATGCTGGAACAGGCTTCGGTCTTCTAGCTTATTTGTAAGGAAAAAAACACCATTTACAATTGTGTCCCCCCCAAATTTGTGATAATGGTTTGGGGAAGAATCATGACTGGGAGTATATATGTTTCTTTTTTTATTTTCCACAATTAATTCCATGAATGACATTTGCAAAAATGTATTGTTTGCACTCGTGATTTGTTTATTTTCACACGTACGTTTTGCATCCTTTTTTTGTACGCACGAAGAATCGATCGATTTCACGACATTTACACTTTTTTACAATTGCGACACAATTCGTTTATTTAAACGTACTATATACACACGATTGAATTATTGTCACGGTTTTTATTTGACCTACAATTAGTTTCATTTTACGATTTGTGATTCCCATGATATTCCACTATGGGTTTTCTCACTAGCTTCTACTGAAGTCGGTAAAGATGGTTTTTCACTTTTATGGAGAAACTGGAAAGCAGGAAGTTCTCCATCCTGAAGACGTTAAATATATTGTTTTAAAATGCTGACCTTGGAGACTCCAAAAATCTGGTAATCCCAAAGGCAGTCACATATGGCCCAAAGGTAATGGACTGCAAGATTGCAAGAAATCAGAAAACACTGACCGCTTTGTTGTACCAAAATATACAGCATTGAATGTGTGGATAAAGAACAATAGGGGCCTTTGTGGACCCTTCAAGCCACTCTTTCATCTTGATGTTGCTTGATCGAAATGACAAAGGGCAACCAGCATCATAAGATACTCGACGGTGTGATTTAGTTGATGGTGCTTTTGGTGTCTGAAAGGTACGGGAGGGTTTTATTAATGTAGCATGCCCCGGCCTTGATCTACACCCATTCGAGAATTCCCTTTCCCTAGGGGAAGATGAATAGCATACGAAATTCGGGAATATCGTCATAAATAAAACAAGACAGGGTGTGCCATTAGAGGAAACCTAATCAGCGAAGGCTTGGTGAGATACAGCCCCAGCTGTGGGTTGATTATTTTTCTAATAGCCACACGTCCTAAAGTGTTTTATTCTTCTTATACCGCAGCAATTTTTCATAATGGAGTAATTACAAAAGCCTGCTGTCCTGAAGACCATTTTCTTTCACTCGCATTGAACGACTTGACTGAAATAGACCCTAGGGGAAATTTTTTATATCCAATCTACCTCCCAGTAGGTTTTTTTCAGAAGGTGGGAACACTGAGAACATGCAGTCATGAACCTGAGCTCAGGATCAAACCAGGGTCCCTGAAAATGTTACAAAAACGGTGACACTGGAGACTCCTTCCATAAAGTCTAACCATACAAGGTTGTCCACCATACAGATAGGGAGATGGTAGCTTAGTGGTTAAGGCATTGGCTCTGGAGGTCGTAAGTTCAAATCCCAGCCACACCAGCAGGGTGGCCGCTGAGCAAGGCCCTTAACCCCATAGCTGCTCAGTTGTTCAATTGCGAAGGGTATGCTACACCAGGAACTGCAACTAGGTTTAGAAAAGCAGGACATAATTATTCTGTTTTATTATTTATACTATCTTTAAGAAATCTTCGGAGAACAAACAGACTACAGAAAATAGAGCATCAAGAACCTAGACAAAATAAAGCAGTGGTGGTGAGGATTTGGGAAGTCATCCTGAGGAAGCTCATTTTACTATGTGCAAATATCTCCAAGAAGAAAGAAAACTAAGAGTAAAGAAGTGTGTGTATGGCAGACAAACAAAGGTGATCACTAAGAAGTCATTGGAAACAACCTCCCTGCGAGGACCCCCGAACAATCTTGAGATGTACCAGCCCCAGTTGGATCCCACTTCAGACATTTGAGGTTAAACAACCCACTCAAAATAAAATTCTACATATGCTGGTTCTCCATCATTGAGCATTTCAAGGCTTTGGCATGGAGGATGTTGGTGTTGAATTTATAATGATCCCAGATGTTGAGCTAATTTAAGTTGCTTAGGAGCTCCTGGTTCCACAACTCCCACTGACTGAAGAAGACTGCAGAAATGTCATTAATTGTATTTGCTTATAATATTTCTCACTCTCTGGCGTTTGCAATGTGGTAATGATTTATAATCGCACTCTTGGCGTCACCCAACTGAGGATGGGTTCTCTTTTTAAATCTGGTTCCTCTCAAGGTTTCTTCCTCATCCCATCAAGCAAGTTTTTCCTTGCCACAGTCGCCCCCGGGCTTCATAATCAGGGATAAATACACATAATTTAGATATGAATTTATGTTCTTATATTCTGTAAAGCTGCTTCGAGACAATGTCCATTGTGAAAAGCACTAAAGAAATAAAAATTTAATTGAATTAAACAATGAACATTGTTAAACCATGATTGGTCACTAAGAAACAATAGTGATTAGTAATTGGTCAACGGGAAACTTTTTTTTAATCGATTGGCTTTTGCTGCCATTGGTGATTGGTCATTGGGATCAATGCTGAGAAGGGGTTAGTCATTGGTTAACAGCGATTAGTGATTAGTAATTGGTCATTAGAGGAAACGGTGATTGATGATTGGTCTTTGGAGTATGGTGTTCATTAGTAATTTATTTATTTGGAACAATGGTGATTAGTAATTTGGCAGTGGAAAGGACAGTGAACAGTGATTGGTCATTGGAAAACAATGGGGATTAATGATTACTCGATGAAGAAAATAGTGATTGGTCATTAGAAACATTAGTGATTGGGTATTGGGGAATAGTGGTGATTATTAATTGGTCATTGAAAATAAAAATCAAGTGATCAGTGATTGTTAATTGGCAACAATGTGATTAGTGATTCGTGAATGACCACATATCAGAATAAGTGCATTAATTTACCACTGTAAAGCAGTATTGAATAATGATCCGCGCTGAGAGTCCATCAATTTACACACTCACGGATTCCACTTTGTGTACCATCTTTATATATTATTTAAACACTATAAAGGAAATGGGAAGCTGAGAAAGGCATGTTTGACTTGCCCCTATAGCAGGGCCGTTCATAGCATTTTTGCTACCCTAGGCGAGATTCCTATTGTCACCCCCACCGTGGCTCCGTCCTCCCTCCACAATGCTCCACCCCCACACCCTACAAATCATTGCAACCTTCCATAAAAAAGGTTAAACACATTTAATAATCGTTGCAAAATTAAACAAATTCAAGTATGTAACATATACTGTATATTCAACTTCAACAGTAAAACAGGTAAATCATTCAAATGATGCTCACTGGTGCCCCCCTCAGTCACCACCCTAGGTGACAGCCTAGTTCACTTATGCCTAGAAGTGGTGCTGACCTCTGGGGTTGGGGGTTTGAATGCCACCTCTACTCTGCATGTTTTACAAATACTTTTGGGATTTCCTCAGGGTACTTTGGTTTCCTCCCCCAGTCCAGTTGTTGTAGGAGTTCCAAAGTGTGTTGTGACAGGTTGAAACCTTGTCTAGGGTGTTCACTGACCTGTGTCCTGAGTTCCCTGTGATAGACTCCAGGCTCCTCTATGACTCAGTAAAATATAAGAATGGATGCGGAGGTGGCAGCTCAGAGGTTAAGAGGTTAAGTCATTGGACTCTAGATCTGAAGGTCAAATGTTCAAATCCAAGCACCACCAAACTGGGCCCTTAAGCAAGGCCCTTATCCTGCAACTGTTTTGATGGATGGATGGAAGGGTGTCCCATTCTTCTGTATATACACTGCTTGAATCCCAAATTTCATGGTATAATGTTGTGGTTACTGCGTTAACCGATAGGGATGCCACACTTAGCTAAGAATGATGCTACGCAAGAAAACAAAACAAAACAAAAGAAAAACAGTCAAAGCCAAAATCATGAATAACTCAGACAAGCTTTTTTTTTTTTCGGCTCGACTCCAACGCAACCTGCATCACTTTCAGAGTTCATTGATAATTCTGAGGTCTGAATGCTGAATAAACACGAAGGCACAAGCTTAGCATTTGCCGCTCGCTCGATTATGAATGCAGTTTTCGAAGTCACAGAGCCAGACTAGCTATCTGGGGTTTTTTTTTGTTTCCTCTCTATTCGTTTTTTCTCAGTGTTTCAGCCATCTTGAACTATTCTCGACTCCAGCATCGATTCTCTCCAGGCCTCTCTGCGCAACAGTAGCATGCATTGATAAAGGTGACCCATGCCGAAATCAATAGGTGCAGCTTGAATTAGTCAGAGTCATATGAGAAGAGGATGTAAGCGGAGCTTCGGCTCAAACAAATAGTTCCCCTCCTTGTCCCTCTCTTTCTCTCTCTCACTCCTGCACAAAAAAAAGCAACATCATCGGTGTCTCATAAATGACTGCATGCGTAGTCATCTGCTATTCTAAAGACAATACCTAGCACATTGTCCAAAAAGTTTTATATTGGGCGTCCTTCCCAACAAGACTTGCTCTTTTGAAGAACCTTTGCTTACAAAGTCACTAGAATTCCTCCAATGAAGTGGTAGGTTTTTTAGACTATGCCTTTTTGAAGGAATGTACTTTTCAAAACTACGTACACAAAGTTGGAAATCTTTGGTTACAAAGAATTTGGAAAACAATATAATTTCTACCAAGAACCCGAAAAAAAATGAAGTAGTGGTGAATTCTGGGAATTGAATTTGACATGCAGGGTTAATTTAAGAAATGAGAAAATGCATGTATTGGGGATATACAAAGGATATTTATGATTGGTCATTGGAAACAATGATGATCAATGATTGGTCTTAGAAACAAAAGGGTTTAGTTATTGGTCATTTAAAAAGAAGTTGATCAGTGATTGGTTCTTGTGAGCAATGATGATCAGTGATCGATCTATAGGGAATAATTGGGGTCTTGCCAACAATGGTGATCAGTAATTGGTGTTTAGGAATGATGATCAGGAGAACAATGCTGATCAGTGATTGGTCGGAAAGTAACAATGTTGATTAGTCAATGGCTTTCGGGAAAAATTGTTAATCAATGATTGGTCATTGAGAACATTTGTTCATTGGTTTATATAGTGATCAGTGTTTGGTCAGTGGGAATCAGTGGGAATCCTTAAGTGGGCATTGTTTTAAAAAGATCACTGGTTGGGCTTTAAGTATAATTGTGATAAATGTTTGGATGTTTTGAATTTACGGTTACCACCGATTGGTCAGTAGGATATAATGGCGATCAGTGATTTGGTAAAAATGGTGAAACAATGAGCAATGATTGGTCTTTGGGACCCCTCCTTGAACTGCCACCTTAACGTGGTGGAGGGGTTTGAGTACCCGAATGACCCTAGGAGCTATGTTGTCCGGGGCTATATGCCCCTGGTAGGGTCTCCCAAGGCAAACAGGTCCTAGGCGACGGGTCAGACTAAGAGCGGTTCAAAAAACCCTTAACGAGAAAAAAAAAAAATCAAGGACCGTGACGTCGGAGCGACGTGGGGCCGCCTTCCCGTGAGCTCACCACCTGCAGGAGGGACCGTAAGGGACCGGTGCTGAGAGGATCGGGCAGCAGTCGAAGGCGGGGGCCTTGACAACCCGATCCCTGGACACGGAGAAGTGTCTAGGGAATCTGCTTAGACTGCTGCCCCCGCGACCCGAATTACGGATAAGCGGGAGAAGATGAATGAATGAATGAATGAATGAATGGTCTTTGGGAACAAAGGAGTTTAGTAATTGGTCATTTGAGAAAATCATGATCAGTGATTGGCTGTCGATGGAAATGGGGATCAGTAATTGGTTTTTGGGAGCAATCGTGATCAGTGATTGGTGTTTAAGAATGATCAGTGATTGGTCTTAAGGGAAAAATGCTGTTCAGTGATTGGTCAGAAGGTAACAATGATGATTAGTAAATAGCTGTTGGGGGAAAATGTTAATCAGTGATTGGTCATTAGTAACATTTGTTCATCGTTTTAAAATGGTGATCATTGATTGGTCCGAGGGGAAGAATAGTGACCAGTTATTTTCTTTGTTTAAAAAAGACCAATGATTATACAATATGAATAATCGATTGGTTGTTTTGAACTATGTTGACCGGTAATTGGTTGTTGGGAGCGATCCTTAATTGATCTTTGGGCAAAATGGTGATCAGTGCTTATTTGTTGGGAGCGTAGACTCACAACTCGTTTACACATTGGTGGTACGTCAACTGAACCTGCTCTATCACCTTATATAACCAGCAGCTGTGATGTAAGCTGGAGAGCTATAATGAGTTTAGAACAATCGCTAAAATCTCTTTAAAATCTCACAAGGTTCTTTTACATCAATAAACTCTCTAATAGGGTCTAATTCCACAATCAAGCCTGAACCAGAAGAGGATGGCTTTCGTTTCACTCCCAAGTTCCCAAGGTACCACTAATGCTTTGTCCCTCCTGATGTCTCAGGGAGTTTCTTTCCTGTTGTTCCATCTACATCTGTATTTCTGTAACACTGCTTTGCGACAACATCCAATACATGTCAAACCAACTTGAAAAACTTGGAAAGGTGCCTCTCTGAACCCAAAGTATCTATACTGACAGACTCTGAATCTCTCAGCATGTGAATTGGTGTTGAAAGCCAGCAGGAGCTCTGGATTTACATTTCAGACATCTCAGCTTCCATACAATGACCTTATACTTGAAATATTTACTATGTGTGTAGTAAGTACCTGCCTGTAGGGTCTGTAGGGTCTTTACATAAACACCTGGTTAATTTTGCACTTGTATACGCAAGGCAATTGAATTGAATATTGTCTCCTTAAAAATATGCCCCTTCTGAGTGTACACAATTGGAATTGCATTCAGAGACTGCGTAGTTGCTATTCGTCGTTTTTGGAAATTATGAAAAAGTTATAGTAATAAGCCAAGACGTGGTTGTAGGGCGGATGTCTCCAGCGACCAAGAACTTGCCCCACCCACCCCGAAGAAGAGGGGTATCAGTATCATTGTTCGTCTTCTCGTCTTTCCTTAAAGGCCTTGTGCCATCGGTACACTTGTGCATATTCTAGCATTGTTTCTTCACAAGCTTTCGTCACCATTTCCAAAATTCCTGATGCACTTTATCCAAACTTTTATTGCGTACCACTGATCCAAACTCGCTTGCATTTTTTCTTAATATGAGTCACTTGAACAGGGTGTAACAAAAAACGAATGTTTTGGCTCTGACAGGGTTGAAATGCAACTAATCAGCGTTCTAAAGTAACAAGTGACCTTGGCCCAGCTTCTCCCTTCACAGAGAACTTCTCGAAAAACAAGAACTTCATTCTCATTATATTCTGGACACAAGACACAAAAAACTAAAATCTGGAATATACTTGAGTCAGGGGCGATTCTAGGATTGTTTTTTAAAGGGGTGGCCCAGTCAGGGGGGCCCATGGGAAAATTGGGATGACATAAAAATGGCACTGAACAAGTGCCTGGACAACTCATCTCTCTTTTTTATAAATAGAAACCATTGAACAGAATAATTCTTCTCAACTGCACTGTACCGCATCTACCCGTCTCTGACATGGTTGCTGCTGTTCCTGACAAAGTCAGGAACTTAATTTTAAGTTTCAAAATTAAGCTGTTCTTGGACATTGCAAACAAAAATGAAAAAGATAAGACTACCAGGCAAAAAACGTTTGTTTATTCAATACAAACCGGTATTTACTTTTCTACATCTTAAAATTCCAAGTGTCAGAACGCTACCATTATCAAAACTCCACATTTTAGCGTTTACCACGTTACTGCAGACTATTTGGGAAAGTGATCAAATAAGCTCCCCATCTGGAAAATAAGCTTCTTGTTCAGAAAATTCTGAATGCTAAGGAGTTGTTTTGGGCCGCTTGATGCAATAACGTATGCAGGGAATAAAACAAAACAAAAAATTGATGCGCAGCTATAAAGTGGATACCCATATATATTTTTTTTATTCTATCCTTTGAATAAAAAAATTTGTCAAGTAATCGATTGTTCCTGTTTATATGGAAGGTCTTGTGTATTTGTACTTCTCTTATTGTTATATTGAAATGTGTTAGCTGTGGTATTACAACACAATGGAACTATTACTAGAAAAAAGGTCAAAATAATAACCTCATTAACTCTGTCTAAACGGGGTGTTATAAAATAGTTTTTAACACACTCATGGAAAAAAAAAAAAGCGCCGTCCAGGCTGGGAGTTGTGAGGGAGATGTGGACGAAACGGATAAAGTGCCAGGCTAGACATTTCGCCGTCAGTTTATCGGACTTGGGATCCACACAGCGCTGAGATAAAAGCTCTTATACTGGCGTCTTGTGCGTCACTTAATGGACTCTCTACATGTCCCTGAACGTAAAGGAATAACGAACGTAGGCAAAGTAAACAACGCTCGCTGGCACAGAATGCACATAAACCCTGTCCTGCACGGAGGCAAATCACGGAATCGGAAGAGCGCTCGCTTCATTCCGTGAAAGTCCGTGATTAGTGATTTGTTCTCTGGGGAAATCTGATTGAGTTTTGGGAAACAATGGCGATTAGTGGCTTTCCATTGGCAGGAATGGTGATTTGTAATTTTACTTTACCGGAAAACAATGGAGATTAGTAATTGGTGATTGGGAAAGAGGTGATTATTGATTGATTATTGTTTTTTTTTGTTTTTTTTCTTGAAAATACTTTTCTGTTTTAGCAACCTAAAAAAAAATTGAGAGATATCGAGATCATGGAGTCGAATTCTATCGCCTCAGACTTCACTAGTGAAGTAATCAGGCCAAAGCTGTACACTTCTCACCGGCTTTTACACGGCGACGAAGACTTTTGTCATCTGGACAGCTCCCGAATTTAAATCCGGAACACTTATACACTCAGGTGCTCTTTGAGGCTTTGCCCCAGTTATTATTTGTTCCTAGGACAGAATGAATGAATAAAAAAAAGGGTGGAGCCTTGCGCTATTTCTGTGAGTGTTGTAACCAATTTTCCAGACGTGTCCCTCTCCGTGTCTCAGCCTTTGCTCTCTCCGCTGTCTGCAACACACACACACACATCTGTGATGAGTGAAGATAGTGGTGTCATGGGAACCCATTTATCTGACTTGTCATGTACACTTACTCACACATAGGACATATGTAGTGCTAATAAAGGACAAAAAGCAAGTGTACTGCACCAGAGAGTTCACCAGGGAGGTGCGTGCAAGTCCTCATTGCATCATTAAGGATTGAAACACAGTTACTTCCTATTTGAAGTGTGATATCACCCCTATAAAACTCTCAAGCAATGAGGCAAAACACGCCTTAGGGCTGTAAAAGAGACGAGTGTGTCGTCATGGGAACTCGTAGCAAGCCTGCCATGTAAACACACTTGCACGTATCAGGTCTCTTCTCCTGAACAGGACGTGTTGCTGCCTTTATATCAGCTTGTACTAAATATACAACGGTATATTACAATTTGAATGGGGAAAAAACCCATTGGCACATTGGGCAGCAAGGCGCATTGGGCAGCAAGGGCCTGTTGGCTTACATGCCGTTCCTGTAGCAGTTTTGTTATGGGGTTGATTTGTCCTTAAAACTTCAACGCCTACGCTCCTCCATTTGCAGCCGGGCTTGGGGCCATCCATGGTGGAGTACTTTATCCCCATTCCCATTAAGGACCTTTATCAAGGGTCCAAGAGTGGCAGCCTGGTATGGCTGGGACTGGAACCCACAACCCCTAAACTCTGGCCTTTTACCGACCTTTGCATGACAACCGTAACTAAGGTGTGTTCATCTATCCGGTGACTATATATAGGACATTCTGTTGTGTCGTAAGGTGAAATATCAACAGCCTTGATACATATGCAAAACGGAGACGTGAGGCAAAGCAACTGCTTTGGTTATAAAAAAAAAAGGCTGCAGGTAGCACAATCAGTGTTTCTGAGGATTATTGTTAGTTTGTTGTGGTTTTTAAAGGGGATTTAGCTGTGAAAACTAGCATGCAGCCAGGAATCGCAAAATGGTACCGAACCCAAGATTGGTTTGATTTGGATCTTCTTCTTTTGGCTTCTCCCATTAGGGGTCGCCACAGCGAATCATCCATACCCACCTGTCGTCTACATCTGCTTCTTTCAAACCAACTACCTTCATGTCTTCCCTCACCACATCCACCACCTCCTCCTTGGCCTTCCTCTTTTCCTCCTTCCTGGTGGCTCTATCCTCAGCATTCTCCTACTGATATACCCCATGTCCCTCCTCTGAACATGTCCAAACCATCTCAATCTCGCCTTCTCACTTTGTCCCCAAAATGTCCTACATGCACTGTCCCTCTAATAATCTAGTGTCTAATTCTGTCCATTCTCATCACGCCCAATGAAAACCTCATCTTCAGCTCTGCTACCTCCAGCTCCACCTCCTGTCTTTTAGTCAATGCCACTGTCTCTAAACCATACAACATCGCAGGTCTCACCACAGTCCTATAAACTTTCCCTTTCACTCTTGCAGATACTCTTTTATCACAAATCACTCCTGCTATCACTCTTCTCCACCCACTCCACCCTGCCTGCACCCTTTTCTTCACTTCTCTAACACACTCTTCATTACTTTGCACTGTTGACCCCAGGTACCTGAACTACTCCACCTCCTCCACCTCTTCTCTGTGCAACCACACCATTCCACTGCCCTCCCTCTCATTCACACACATGTACCCTTTCTTACTTCTACTAACTTTCATTCCCCTTCTCTCCAGTGTGTACCTCCAGCTCTCCAGGCTCTTCTCAACCTGCTCCCTACTCACACCACAAATAACAATATCATCCGCAAACATCATAGTCCAGGAAAAGTCCTGTCTGACCTCGTCTGTCAACCTGTCCATCACCACTGCAAAAAAGAAAAGGGCTCAGAGCCGATCCTTGATGCAGTCCAACCTCCACCTTGAACCATTCTGTCGTTTCTCCTGCACACTTCACTGCTGTCACACTGTCCTCATACATGTCCTGCACCACCCTCACATACTTCTCTGACACACCAGACTTCCTCATACAATACCACAACTCCTCTCTCCACCCTGTCGTACGCTTTCTCTAAATCCACAAACACACAATGCAACTCCTTCTGACCTTCTCTATACTTCTCCATCAACAATGACACATTTATCAAAGACACATTTTTAAAATACAGACCGAAAAAAAAATTCAATCCTGGTTAATTCAAATGCCTGATCATGCAGGTATAAAAAAAATCGACCGTGGTCAGCATGGAGTATGCTCTGTTTTCCCCTCACAGCAGGACATCCATCACTCCCACACAGCATCTCACTGAATGATCCCAATTAAAATAGGCTAAGTGTGGCACCTGACCCATCCCTAGGGACTAGCATGGAGGCCAGCTGAGCTCACAATTGTCATACAAAACAACTACATGCTCCACAGAGTTAAATTTTTTGTGGTCGATGCCGTTTATTCATGAGATTTGACATTATGTGAGAGCTAAAAGCTATAAACTTCCCTAGCAAAAGCAGACAAAAATTATAAAAGCTCAAACATACATACATGATACATAGTGGTTTCCTATAACAAGCTATTGACTATTCATAAGCATTAGAGGAGGCAGATGTCCTAATATGTAGGAAAGAGGGCACCAGGTGCCATATGTGTCTGTGGATCTTCAAACCCAGGATAATGCCCCAGGGGTGGTGTGGAACCACCTGGTTCCCATTCCACAGTGTCTGTGTATACTGTATGACATACATTAAAATCTCAGTTTTAAGAAGACAAATATATATGAGCTAAATGACATTTGGCTCTTAATCTTCCTGCAAAGATAAGACATAACACAAGAATTTCACACTTTGGTCAAATGGAAATGGAAATTAGGATGGCTGTAGTTCTGACCATGGTCGAAAGCAGATAATCTGATAACCCCAGTGTTTCTAGCAAGTCATAGGGCTTGGCAATATGAACATTAGTATCAGCAGTTGAGGGTTAAGGGTCTTCCTGAAGGTTGGGTGCAGGGAAGTCCAACATCTTATCCACTATCTTAATCTCTTGCTACTGAGCTACCAATACTTTTCCAAATTACTTACTGGAAGTAAGTAATTTTTGGTTTATAATGATACTTATATAATGGCTCCACTCATCTGATGTCATTTGGAAAAACTCAAAACTGATATAGTTATTGCTCGATTCATGCAACTGTTCAACATAATAAACTTGTTTTTATTCTGTCCATCATCGTCAGTCCCAATGAAAATCTCAGCATCTTCAGCTCTGCTACCTCCAGCTCCACCTCCTACAACATCGCAGGTCTCACCACAGTCCTATAAACTTTCCCTTTCACAGAGACCCTTCTATCACAAATCACTCCTGCTATCACTCTTCTCCACCCACTCCACCCTGCCTGCACCCTTTTCTTCACTTCTCTAACACACTCTCCATTACTTTGCACTGTTGACCCCAGGTACCTGAACTCCTCCACCTTCTCCACCTCTTCTCCCTGCAACCGCACCACTCCACTGCCCTCCCTCTCATTCACACACATGTACTCTGTCTTACTTCTACTGACATTCACAAAGGCTAAACTAAGGTATAGAAGTGTTTATTTCAAACAAATGAATGGAGCATCAGGGTCATTTGACGGTGGGGCGAATAGAACGAGCTCATGAGATTCACCTTCCAGGATAAATTACTCTGAGCGGTGGTGCTATTTGTATTTTTATGACCCTCAGGCATGGCAGACAAGGCAGGCAAATAAACCAGGGTAAATGTGTGAATGGTGAGTGTGGAAATTGATAAAAGGAGGGGCAAGGATAAAAAAAAAGAAAACAGGTATACTGTTTCACAAATTGTAGGTGCTTTCAAAAAATTACAGCATCATTATGACTTTTCATCAGGATTGTTCTTAGGAGATGTTTCAGAGAGCAGGGAGAGTGTATTGTTTTAGGTTTTACACCACTCCTAACAGCCAGAATGATTTTAAAATATTTAATTGAAAGTAAAATGGGCAAAAACATTCTAGAAGTGCTGGAATTTATTATATAACCATAACATACAAAATCCTCATAACTACCATCTATAATTATAAATATCAATTCCACATTAACACTTAGAACACACATACTAGTGTGTGCATTAAAAGCAGTAGTAGGAAACCTCGTCACCATTGTCCCATTGAAAAATATACTATTTTTGTCGTTGTCAAATATCAAAACGGGTCAAATTTGACCCGAACAGTATGTAAGGGTTAAGACTATTAATACACTAAACAGCATGGCACCTCAAGGTACTATAGTTATTAAAGGTAATATTTGTTGTAAAAAACAGCTGGTAGCTTATTAAAGCAATATGGACATTATAATTTGTTGGCAAAAAAAAATCGGTTTTGTCTTGAGCCTTAGAGTTATGCATGGCAGACCTGGTAAAATGTAGTTCTCTATGTATCAGTAATTGTATAAAATTGCTTTTGTGTAGAGTATCAGATGGTTAGTTTCTTTCCAAGATGGCATGAAACCGCTGTTTTCCTGGAACATTCATGCCACAGTTCCCACAGAGATCAGCTCTGGTTACAAATCCAAGTCGTGTGGTGTTCATGGAACTGCATGTATATTATATTTTACCCTTCCTTAGCGTTGGAAAGATGTACAAGATGATGTCCGGCACACTCCTGCCTCTGGGAGACCTTGTAGAGACTTCCATGAGAAGGTGAGTGGAATGTCACGGTAGTTCAGGCAGGGTACACCCCCCTCCTTCTTGTCTTCGTCTTTCATTACATAATTCCCGAAGAGTTGATCTAATGATTGCATAACAAAAAATGCTTAGCAAGATTCACTCTTGTGGAATGCTGTAAGGTCACTCAAATGGTTTTTTTGGTGACATGATTGCCAGTAAAAGGTAGTCTGTAAAGGACCCGATTAGAGTTCAGCATCCTGCATTGCCTTATAAATAAGGGTCTCTTGGGATTCCAGCAGTTCCTGCAGGAAGGCAAGTACTATAGGAGCCAGACAATCTACCAGATTTACATTCACGGAGCACCACATGAGGGTATTCAGAGCACATTTACTGTGGGTGCTTAAATTCAGGAATGCTTCATGGACCTCTGATTTGCAGTCCCCAACCTGGATGTTATTAGACAGGACCAAACAAATAAGAACCCCTGACAACAATTCTATACAACGATAAATATGCCAAGGTTTTTAGACCCCTTTTCTAAACAGCAATAGAAACCAACGCACCACTTCAGGTGCACAAAAGCCATACCCTATGACCTGTTTGTTGCATTTTGTGGTAGGTATAAATGTGTTCTGACCCAACAGACTATCTTATCTAATTAGGGAGCCCCACAGATGGCAGTAAAGTTTGCCTTGACAAAGTGTTCATCCATCACCACGTCTAGGTCAAGATTTCGCAATCATGGTAAGTCAGTATCTCTCAATTTGACTGCCTTTGGGTGGGTTTGTCTGTGTAATTTTTGATCAATCAACCCCATCTGAAATTATGCCTACACTTGTAATCAATGTATCTCAATGGTCTCAAAATCAGTAACCAAACAAGTTTCTGAATGGTTTCGACATTTTCGGGGGTTGAGCTCATTGAAGGCCTTTGTGATCTCTCGTCTCGTCTTGCAGTGATGTCCTTCCGCTCTAATAGCATGTGTGCCACTCAAAACACCTCAAACAACTCATAGCAGCATCGCCGTATGTCAAGCGTATGTCATGTCAAAAGTCGCTGTTCCAGATTTTTTTTCCAGTTTCATGCAGGATTTCACATTTGCTCTTTGTTCTAACTTGCTGTCCAAGATAATATCGCAGACATGTTCAGAATAGCACCAGTTAGCACCAGTTATTAGTCTCGAAACTTCTCGAAACCACCTCGTATTTAGGTTTTAGCCAATTGCTGATCAATCTTGGAAAGTCTCTTAATTCTGACAAGCTCAAGGTAACTACTGCTGAGGCTGTGGTATTCTTAGCAAATCTAGATTAATGCTAATGAATTATGTAGCTTGTGGTAATGTACTGCACTGGACCAAGGGGTGCACTTCTGTCCGAAAGAACGTCTTGAGACAGGGTTTAGAAATCCTGTGGTCTTGAGCCCAAGGGTTGGGGGCTAATTTTGGAATCAGGACCGTATGTATTATGTAATTGCAGGCAAACAAAAGATTCTTACAGTTGTGTGACAGTCCAGGGACAACCTTCTTGCCTCGTAGAAGCAATTTTGGAGTTGGGGTTGGTTTTTTAGGGGTGGCTGAGGGAGTTCTTACAAATACCCAAAATACCCAGAATGTTAAGCTATCAGTAGGACCAAAGCAGTAAAGCGACAATAGAAGAAGAGAGAAGTTTGTCTCTGGTATTTTCAGGATACAATATTTATTCCTATATATGTACTGGAGAAATACCATTTCAAATGTAATACTTTGGAAGTATGGGGTCCCTTGTGGATGGATAGGTGACTATATAGAACTGCCAATTCAAAATAAAAAATAGGCTGCAACCACAATATTGTTATATGGAGTGTTAGGAAGTACATGCATCATAAAAATGCAGAGTTATGTAGATCCAAGATGCAGCCCACATGTATTATGGCTTTGCTAGTAGTGAGGGAATAAAAGAATGAAGGTTTAAAGGTAGACTGTGGTTAATGGCATGCTGATGCAACACAAAATTGTTTTATTAAGGACTTAAATCTCACGACTGCCTTCATCATGGTGAATGATTTGCAGCCCTGCACCGGGTGATGAATAAGTAATCCGTAGTAATAAATGGAGAAATGTAAATCTAAACAACTCATCTGCTGCAAGGCTTCATCTGGATACGGTGTTATTCAAAAATAAATTGTAGGTAAATTCTATAAAATGAATATACTTTTAAATAAAAAAAAAAGAAATTACCTTATAGAAATATAAACTTATTACCATGGTCGTATCTTATTTGATCATAAATTTACGACCACTCGTGAAAAGAAAAATAAAGTTGGGAAGGAAGTAACAATGATTAGGAAGTAACTGTGTTTGTTTTGTTTGTGTTGTTTAACTGTAACTTTACGCGTTGAAAATTCTGGTTACTCTTTAAAATCTGGTGAAACATCTTCCCAGAAGAGTCGAGATAATTATAACAGAAAATGGGGACTAAATGTGTGAATGGGATGTAAAAAAAAAAAAATCTAAAATCTTAGGGGTGTCCACGAACATTTGTATATAAATAGTGTACTTCTATACAGAAAACATGGCAACATTTTAAAGCAGTGGTCCCCAAACCCCCGGGCCGCGGACTGGCTGCGGACTGACATGACCTTCGGTACAGTATCATAATCTTTTCTATGTAAAAATAAATAAATAAATAATAGTCCCTGTTCTTTCACACAGGATACGCATCTTTCATCGATTTGTCATCATGTTTGTACAGCTGCATCTCTTGCCAGTTACTGTCACGGCGGGTCAAAACCCTTCTTTCATTAGTATTTTTATTATGTCTTCCGTAGCCGCGTGATGTCCATCAGTCAAATCCAACACCGCTGATAACGGGGCCGCATGATTCGACTCCTGTAATGGCTTTCGCACAGTTTGCAAAACAACCAATTCCCTCTACTGTCTGGTTTAATAGCTCTATTACTTTTGCTGATTAATAGATGTTAGCAGTTGCTTTCAAGTCGCTCGCTCTGTTCCATTAAACGAATCATGATTTGATAGAATGATAATAGAACGTACACATCAGATTTGGACAGATCGTAAATGTATGTAGTGGTGCGGGGACTTATCCCATTTATATAGTGTTATAAGAAACCTGCGAATACTTTCCCATGTGAAAATACTTTCCCAAACACTGACACTGCAAAAGCAAAGAAAAAACAAACAAACAATAGAAACCATCATGGAATTGCTAATGGTGTTAAAGTTTAGGATGGACTCCAATGCTGCAAGGTTTAATGGTGTCTAGTAGGTTTCTACAATGGTTGTCCATAAACAAACAGTATAATAGATTAACATTAGGGAATGGATTTAATCCAGTTTCAAGCATTGTGGTATTACAGTGAAATTCTTTTCTTCACATATCCTAAGCTATGGTCAGAGTGCAGGTCAGACAGGTTACAGCACCCCCGCAGCAGATACTGAGCCCTGATTAAGGGCCCAACAGTGGCAGCTTGGAAGTGCTGGGGCTGAAACCCCAGCAAAGAGGGTATATTAGCCTTGCTCAGGGGCCCTAGAGGGGCAGCTTGGTAGGGTCACCACTTCTTAAAAATGTTTTCACATAACCCATTTTGTTAAGAAGATGGGTTAAGCCATGAAACGGCACAGGGTTAGGGGCCTGCTTGGTAGTTCTGGGGCTGGATTCCCTGAACTTCTGATCAGTTACACATCCTGCCTTGTAGGAAGCTGGGATAAAAATGCAAGATCAGCCAGAATACAGCACCTCTGGAGGTGTTAAGAGTCTTGCACAAGGGCTCAACAATAACAGGTTGGTAGTGCTGAAGCTTGAACCCAAGACCATCTGATTAGGAACCCAGAGCCTTAATCGTTAAGTCGTGGCTTAAAAAGTTGAAAGTTTCATGTCTCCACATGTTAGGAAGCTGGTGGATGGAGTGCAGGATCATCCATGATACAGCACCCCAGGTCTTGATAGGGTTAAGGACTTTGCTTAAGGGCCCAGTAGTGGCAGCTGGACAATGCTGGGGTTTGAGTTTTCTGTCCAGTTACCCAAAAGTACTGCCACTTAACACTACCCTTGACCAAATTTATTAGCAATTGTAAACTAATTGAATGCTAATTTCTGTTCGGAGGTACATTACACCACCCTGAAGTGTGTTACGTTGAAACAAAGCCATGTAGCAAATCCACTAGCATTAAAAAAAAAAAAAAACCCTGCCTGGTTTGACCACCCTGCAGAAAAGTACAAACCTCTGCAAAGTGGGTGGAGTTTCCAAACTGGAAGAGGCTCATAGCCGTAAATTAGAGCCGAACACTTTCTGTATCGGCAGTTCGGCCAGGCGGATGGCTGCAGTTTCCATTACTCCACTGCCACTAAAGCCTTCTTCATACATCACCGTCAGCAACATGCCCCACTGATATATTACATCACAGGCAACTGCTGGCTAATGCAAAGATAATTCAGTATAGATTTTTTTTTAAGGAGAGCTTAAACTTCAAGCTGAAATCTCAGATTAAAAGTGTTATTTTCAGATAAGAAATGTTTATTCCTTAATTGATGTGGAAGTAGAATCATTCAGCATAACAGCTGGCTGAAAACCAGGGTGGTAGTAGGGCAGTGGAAAAGATGTTGGACTTCTGATTAGATGGTCATGAGCTCAAATCCCAGCCATACCAAGCTGTCACTGTTGGGTCCTTAAACAAGGACCTTGATGCTGTATAAAGGTCTCCCTGCCTGAATTGTCAAAATTCTTGAAAATGCACATCTTGTCTTGATAGAGGTATGCGCTAAACTTTCGTGGATACGAACAAACCCGTCCTTAAAGCTGTTCGAAGTCGGAAAAATTCCAAACGGAGGAGAGCCGCCGCTAGCTAGTCGTCAACCGTAACGAGTCTACATGATGCGCATTGGAATTTTTTGTATTATTAATTTTTATTTTTTTTATTACTTCATACAAAATATCGCATACAGTATTTCGATTGGTTTTAGTACATTTAATTGTTTATTTGATAGTATTTATAGCTCTTACATCATTAGGTGATATGCGCAGTCAATAATGAACAGAGTAACAACTTACGAACAAATTCACGCTACGAACGGTGCAGTCTGACACGATTTCGATTTGATTCGACGCAATGGAATAAATATGATGCTACGCCATTGAATGTGGTGCAGATATTCCGCTTTTATTTCTTTGCTTCAGACAGACAGACAGAAAAACATCAATTCACGCAAGTGCCTTCCGACTTCTTAAGAAAGACGTTCTTTTCCTGTTGTGTCTGCAGGAAGTTACAGCTCTACCTCTGCCATGTTAATCTGTATACTATGCGACTTTCAGGACACGCCTCGCTCTCCGTAGTGCTGCGATACGATCTACGTTTAAACAAAGGTCACAAATGATTGGTCACTTTCTAAATAATTAAAGTATAGTAGCATCTACTAATAATTATATATAAAAAAATAGTTTTTTACTAAAGCAAATATGTTAATAAACATGCAAGTTCTTCAGTAGACACAAACCACAAGACTCACCCAGGATTCAATTATGTGCTTTTTATTCACTTTTTTTTGTACAAAAATGATATTACATAACTAGCAAACGTCACTTTTTTAAAATTTTTTTTTTTTTTTTTTACACACACAAAAAAAAATACATCAAATGCTGATATGTGAACAGTTAGTGTTGACCCTGCGTGAACATTTAAATTACGAATTTGAATAATCGAATTACGAAGCATACCTTAACATGGAAACGTGGTGTACGTTGGCGGGGGCGGATTTGGGGGGCATCTGATGTCAAGTCGATTCGAAAGGCCGATGTTTTGCGAATTTTATGCGGTTCCCATAAATCAATTAGACTAATATCGCATTTGTATTTGTATCGTGATTTATTTATTTCTTTTTTTTAAGATTACAATTGCCAATTTTGTGACCCGACGCCGATTTCATTCGATTTCAATTTTGTCATCCAGGATTTAAAAATAATCCTTTAATACGATACACCACAGCTCGGTCAGCAGCAAAGCCTAATGCGAGAGGCGTCGTGAGCTCGTTAGATTTATCAATACTGAATCTTTTTTTCTCTTTTTGTTTTTTAAAATTCAATTTTGTAGTCGGACCGTTCGTAAGGTTCGCAAACGGAGCTAAAGAATCGCAGTGTCGATTCAATGACGAAATGACGGATTGAAGTAAGAGGTTCATTTCGAGGGTGTCGGAATGAAACTGCATCATTCAAGAAATGATGAATAAAAATCTTTTTTAAAAATTGGGGGAAAAAAAAAAGAAAATAAATAAAGATGCATCGAAGCGAGTACGAGGGTAAGGATGTGTCTCAGTGCTCGCTGAATTGAACTGAATTTGATATTAATCCACATTTTGGACATTTTGGTATATGTATTTTTTTTATATTGAACGGAAGGAAACGAGAACCGTATCAGTGATCGACATGTCACTGGTTCTTAACACGCTGAAGGCTGAAACGAACCCGGAACAAGGAATCATTCGTTCCTCTTAAAACCGACTGCATAAAATCATAGGAACACTGAATATCTATTATACATACATATCTTTTTTTTTTTTTTTTTTATACACTATATACACAAAACACAGGGATGTCCTTCACTAGAAGTTTACTAGACTGATCTGTACAACAGCCTCCGAAAAGGAACTGTGGTGCAAAACACTGTCTTGCTTATACAGTAAATACTCTATAGTATAAGTTCTATAGTAAACTGTCGTAAACACAGAAAACATAAAGAACGTGTAGCCTGGAAAAATGCTACAAAGTGCATATATGAATATATATTTGGATACGGTTGGAAAAGCCAAGCCTCTGCTTGGAGGGGGGTTTAGGGGTTGAATTTCTGGTACCTAGGACAGGAGCTACTATGTGGGACATGATGTAATCCCCCTTGCAAATTTGTGCTCCTAGATACAACAATAGATTATTTTATATTTAAATTCAAATAACGGTGTTTTGTTTTTTCCCCCCCACCACACAAAATCTGGGTCTCAATTAATTGCCAATTGCTTGGGTCTGAACAGAGCCAGTTGTCAGAAACAACTCGGGCAAAGAAGGATGTTTAAAAAAAAAATCCAGAATGGACAACACTTCAGTTTGAAGTAGGCAAAAAAAAAAAAAAAAAAAGGATCAGGAGATCACGAACTTTGTTGTGCGTACTTGGGGAAACCAAAGCGCCAGAGTGGAAACGCTGACCTCTAGAGGGAAATGTTTGAAAAACGAGCAAACGGCACTTTTTTTCCCCCCACTGGCGTGAACTTGAAATTGGTTTCGTCGCAGGTTGCCAGGAATTACGATAAATCAACGCTTCATATAGAAGCATTCAGACAGAATTTCAAAGGGGCAATGGCCCTCTCAAAAAGGAGAAAAAAGACACGTACACGCAAAGTAAAAAAAAAACTAACTCATGACAAATACCAATAGTTTTTGTTTGTTTGTTTTCAAGCATCCCCCCCACCTTTGACAGTCCTTTAAGGACTTTCACATTTCAGGTTCAGAAGAGAAACAGGCCAACTTTGCTTTCCTTCCTTCTTCTCTCAACCCGGGTTGGTTTGAAGCGAACTTCATCATTCCAGCCGTGTGCCAGCAGCACCCTCTTGTGGCGTAACCCATCAAGCTGTACTTCCTATCTCTCTCTTTTGCCCTCCGTCTCAGTTGATCGCTCTGCCTAATTTGGTCTCGTAAAAGGGACAAATTTCTTTCTGCTTCGCCCGTCGCTCTTTTTCCGCCGCTCTTGTCTTTCTCTCGACCTATTCCTCTTCTTGTCCTTCGCTGGGTTTTTTTTTTTTTTTTTTTTTAGCCGTTGAGCAGGTAGACTACCAGCTCGTAGGTGCACATCATGATGGCTGTATTGGGGATCTGGCGGACCAGGTGGGTTGTGAGGCCTCGATACATTGCTCTGTATCCTTCCTCTCGGACCACCACGCTCAGCGTCTGGAAGAACGAGCGGTACTTGCTGCCCTCCTCCCGCAACCGGGTACGGATCACCTCTGGAAAAAAGCAAAAAAGGGAGAAGGATGAGCCAGAAATGTTTGCGGTATGCTGTTGTAGACGGGCAAACATGCATGAGCCGTACCGTGTGGGTACGCGATGGACGTGGCGCAAGTTTTGGAGGTTGCGGCGGCCAGCATCATGCCGACAAAGTCGGAGGCGTCCTTCACCGATTCGTCTTCGTCGTCCATGTTGGCGCTCGCCTTGGACTCGAGGAGTTTACGCTTGATGCTCTCGTAGATGACAAAATGAATGACGGTCTCGGAGATACCCGCGTAAGAGGCCGACATGCCGCGGTAGAAGCCGCGGAGCCCGTCGGCTTTGTACACGCGCCTCATGCACTCAAATGCGCTCATGCGCCTCTCTCCACGGTTCCTGGATGGGGGAACAAATTTTGATTTGAAATTTTGACATTTTTCAGTATCCGCTACAGACTTTTTATGCTACCATACGTTTCCTGCGTTACCTCAGTTTTAATTAGTTTTCAAACTAACGGCTAATAGAGATTAGGCTGAGATTTTATTTGGTTACTAACATGGCCTTTGGGGCTTCTTGCAATACCCATTCCAGAACTTCCATCACTCGGTTTCTCATTACCACTGCAATACTAAGGGTGAAACGGTACACAAAATTCACGGTGGGGTACGGACCTCGGTTTCTAAATCGCGGTTCGGCTCAATTTCGAAACGTTTAGGGGGGAAAGAAACGCTAAAAATTGTATTGCTCGCTTTAATTGCTAACTTTTTTTGTTCCGAACGACGTATTTTTATATGTTTATTAACATTTGTGAACATCAAAAGTTTGCAAGCTTGGTTTAAATAAAAAGACATTTCTTGAATTCTACACACAAAATAATGTCAGAAAACAAAAGTCAGTATTTACGTAAATGACAACTATTATGCAAATTTACGTTGACGTGCTGTGTGTAAGCAATTGTGCAACTAAATACGACCATAAAACATCTAGGGAATTGTTTTTATGGAGTTTTATGTTAAAATAATGAAATTTATTAATAAAAATATAATTATTAATTCTAAAACGAAGTCGAATGTTATTACTGTACGGTACATGTACTCATTATAAATGTGATACAGTGTACTGTATTTCTACGAATTGACAAAATTTATCTGGCTATATTCTTGCAAAGGTTTTCTGTGTGTTCAAAGTATGTGGGATGATTTACATTTTAAACGAAAAAAAAAAAAAAAAATTTGGGGTCCGTTTATCGCGATTTTGCGTATATCGCGGGCGGTTTTGGAACGTAACCACCGGGGGACTACTGTAGCAATTAAATCACAAATTTCATACAAATTTTTTTTACATTTTTTATTTAATTATTATTTTGTATGCAAGTCCTCTTCTGACCAAAAAAAAAAAAAAAAAAAAAAAAAAAAAAAAGAATAAAAAATTCCTATTTTTAATTTTTTCAAATTAATCACAGCCTTAGTGCCTGATTTGAATGTACAGTGGTACCCCGCTTATCGACCTTAATCCGTTCCTTCAAACCGGTCGAAATGCGAAAAGGTCGAAGAGCGAATATACACGCACTAAATGTAAAAAATTTTTAAAAAAGCGAAAAGGTCAATGTCCGAGCCGGTCGATACAGTGGGGTACCACTGTACTACCTTGTTGCCTTGCTTTTCAGTGTGGCACGACTGCAACGCACTGATCAAAGTGAGATACGACCCCTGTTTTTTCACTGCCCTATACTAACCCTGGAGTGGAGTAGGGCTTTATGGGTAATGGGACAATGAAACAGGACGTATTTATCATACAATAACTGCTCACCGGGCATCCAATTGTAGGCGAGTCTTTATGAGCCAGATAGGATTGGTAGCCGTGATCGCCGTGAACCCTGGGGGGGAAAAAGATAATCGGGTCAGCCGTAGAAATGACATCATTGCACAACATAGGCAAGGCTAGTGAAGCAGGCCTACTGTCCTTAAAAAAAATAAATAAATAAAAAAAAATTTATAAATAAAAAGCAAAAAAAAGATCTAAGCAACACTGTGGACTACTTTCAGATGTTTTATGACTTAAAGTTCTAGGGTTTATTCTTATTAGGGTTTTGAAATAGGGGGCCATTAAGTGCAGATATCAGTAAAAGATTTATTTCAAAAGGAAAAAAAAAATTACATATATATCTATATCTATATCTATATCTATATCTATATCTATATATATATATATATATATATAAACGTGCCTGTGAATAGTTTGGGAACGCCTAGTCGTTTATGCATTTTGAGACACGTGCATGTTTCTTTTGCTTCTGCGCGACAAACAAAAAGAAATTGAACGATGAACGAAAAGTCGAATTGTGGCATTTTTTTGGCTCTAATAGAAGAACTTCTGTAAGATAGAGAACGGGACGGAAGCTTAGCGGTTTGGGGTTGTTTTGGAGCAGGGTAGGTTGGAGATTTGTTCCGGGGAAAAGGAACCAACATGGCAACTATCCCGTACTTCAACACCATGCGATTCCATCTGCACCGAGGCTCGTTGGAACAGACTTCGCCGACTTGTCGAGAACACCTTTGGCAAGTTTTCCAAGAGGCCTGAAAAGGTATTTCACGTGAACGTTTGGAGAGAAATAAACTGACCGGATTCCAAGAGTGTGTAAAGCTGATATTAATGCTAAGGGAATATTTTTTTCAATGGAAATCAAGTTTTGTTTGGTCAAAGTAAATCTTAATAACTGTTCAATGACCTTGTTCGTCACACGGAAACAAAAGGGACATGCACGGGTCTCTTGAAAACCCATAAAAGACTAGGTGTTTCCAAACACTGAACACACACACACGTATATATATATACACTATATTGCCAAGAGTATTGGGTCACCTGATCTTTCCTGCTATATGTGGTTCTTTTCCAAACTGTTACCACAAAACTGGAGGTGCTCAATTGTACAGGACGTCTTTAGATAAAAATTTTGCATTCGCTTGAACTTGGGAACCTGAACCTGCTCCGGCATGGCGATGCCCCTGTGCACAAAGTGAGCTCCTTGAAGATCTGGTTTACATGCTTTGGAGAGGAAGATCTTGAGTGGTCTGCTATAAAGCTCCATCCCTACTGAACACCTTTGGGATGAATGTGAACGCTGAAGAGTGGAGGGAATTCCCAGAAGAGTGGAGGAATTAGAAGAGCAAATTGGGACTAAATGTGGAATGCGATGCTCAAAAATCACACGCCGTACTTCCGACCAGGTGACCCAATACTTTTGGAAATATAGTGTATGTATACACGTATATAGAAGTATAAAAAGACAGGATATGCCTTGTGATGATAATAAATATCTTCAACGTATTGTCAATTAGGGAATGGGTTCGGCTTGACGTGGTCTGAAATCAAATACTGTCTAGAATAATTCTAGAATAAAAAAAATAATAAAAAAAGGATAAAAACTATGACAGATAGGGCACTGCTCTATTGCAGTACTTCAAATATTACAGAAAGATTCATCAGTGACCTAGAGTAGTGGGGAGGGGGGGTGGAGGAGGAGGAGAGTAGAGGGGGCTCTAGATAGGATTTAGAGACCTAGAGCAAGTGGGTGAAGGAGGAGGATAGAGAGAGAGAGAGAGAGAAAGATAGAGAGAGAAAGAGAGAGAGATTGTGTGTCTCTGGTCGAGTACTCACACGGGGAGGGGCAAAGCTCCTCCTCACAGCTGCAGGACGGAGCCTGCAGATATGGGGGGGGAGGATGGAGCAGGCTGGCTCACAGAGTACAGGCCTAAAATAGACACAGGCTTTTCTGTACCATAGTCACAAGCAGCAGCAGCAGCAGCAGCAGCAGAGGGGCGGAGCATATCAATCAAACCCCACCCGCATACACCATAAGCCCCACCCTCTCATGACCGTCTAGACCGTCCGGCCCCGCCACGAAATTCCAAAAACTTTCGGCTTATGTACATTGAGAGAAAGAAAGGAGGAAAGAAAGAAAGAAAGAAAAAGAAAGAAGAGGCAGATTGGCTGTCTCTTGAGTTTTAAAGGACATCATTAAACCAGTGCTTCTTTTCTTAGTTTTTTTTGTTTTGTTTTCTTTTGTCTGGAATGGCATCTCAAATAGGTGCCTCTGGTTCAAAACAAAATCACCGTCATCTTCATTTCAATAAATTAACCTTAAGTGGGTTGTAAAAATAAATAAATAAAAGAGAAAACAGGGGAAAAAAGAAAAAAAAAAAAAAAAAAAAAAAAAAAGAGAGGAAAAAAAAAAGAAAAAAAAAAAAAAAGAGGTAAAGCAGGGCAAGTACAGGGTGTGCAAATGCTAACCTTGTCATCCATGTTTGGTAAAATAAAAACAAATAAATAAAAGATTTATTTTATATATAT
>JAAIIK010000082.1:934724-950136 GCA_014706435.1 Silurus glanis
ATTACAGATATGAACTAGATCAGGGGTTTTATTTTATTTTCACAAATCTAACAAAAAATTAATTTTATTTGTAGCAGATGTACTAGAGAATATGATCTTCGCCAAAGTGAAGCATGGTGGTGGAAGTATCATGTTGGTTAGTTTGGTCACCATTGTTTTGCGGCAAACACTAGGGGGCGAAGGCGTTCCCAAGATCATCGCGTTTAAGGTAATATCTCGAGAACGAACGATTAAACGTTTCTAGGATTTAAATTTGAATTATTGTTACAACAAGCAAATGAACCGGTTTGATTTTGATCCGAGATTGATCCGAGCTCAAAATAAGTTCTCAATTGTTTTTTCTTCAATATCTTGAAGTGTGTGTATATGTATATATATATACACATATACATATACATATACATATATATATATATACACGAAGGGGAGGTGATAGATTAGTGGTTAAGGCAATGGACTTTGGCCAATGGACGAAGGCCGTGAGTTCAAAACCCAACCACATCAAGCTGCCACTCCTGGGCCCCTAAGCATGGCCCTTAACCCTGTAGCTGCTCAGTTGTATAAATTAGATTAAGATAAAGTCCCTCTGCCACATGCCGATAATGTAAATGTAGATGTGAAGCGCATGTCAAGTAACTTGGTGTCCGAGGCACCGGCATTGACGGCGAGTCTTTTAACGGTGCTCATGAAGTTTTCCAGACCTTTGTCCCGGATTTGTCTGAGCCGGGATTTGTTTCTTGCGTTGGCGATTCATGACGTCGAGTCTGATTTCCGTTCTAATTTGAAGCACAAAAAAATGCTGAACGTTCAAGGAGGGGGAATACTTATGAAAGGCACTGTAAATAACCGATCCATTGTTTCTGCACTCGATCGGGAACAATTAGTTTACACCTAATCTTACACTAGTAGTTCTCGAAAAGAGCTCCAGTAACCCCCCCAAGGTGTCCAGGATTGAAGGAAAATATTAGATAATATTATATCATCAACCCATTATATCAAAGCTATTGTATTTAGGGGTTTATGTGCTGGTGGAACGTTCAGGAACGGAAAGTGCTAGAACACAACTATATGGACCATAAGGTTTATATGTGATATTTGAGCATCCTATTCCACATTGAGCAGTCAATGTTGCAATACATCCCAAAAGGTGTTCAATATAGTTCAATTGTAGTTTTATGATTACCTCAACGTTGACAAAACTATAAAACTTGAATGGGCATTCGGTGCGACCCAGTCGACGATGGGATGCCTTTGGAGTATTGTTCCTTGCAAGCTTTCTTCCACATACCATCTCAGGGAGTTTGTCCTTGCCAAGGTTGTTTATAGGGTCCTATAAATGAATCCTAACCAATCTTATTAATAACTGAGTATTTAAAAACCGAAAACATTGAAAACATCTCCGTAAGTCTAAAATTCCTATTGTAACTATCGATAGTCTGGACAGAACTGAGCAACAGCCTATATTTAAATCGTAACCTGTCTCTTTAGTCGTTTTTTGTTCTTCACTGTTCTAAGCCACGGATTGCCCGAGGGTGCTCCAGCGGTTAAATTTAGCCATCGGGCAGCATGTGTAACTCGATAGCTAGCATTAATCGGCTCATACTCCAAATACGAGAGCATTTTCAGTCCATCGAAAAACAATACAATTCCGAATAAACACACAAACGCGTTCATTCACATTAATACGCTCTTTTAAGTGCAATACGGTTTCTATAGTAATAAGGTATTATATGCTACGCGGATACGGCACGTGATACGAGGTATAAGGTAACGTGGTTTGTATTCGCGCAAAGAAAGAAAGCCCGGAGTGACCTACATTTCCTTTGGAAACATGGGCCTGGTTATCTGATCGAATCTGGAAAGTTTCTAACCGCGACGCCGAGATAAACTTTGTGTAAAGTGAGATATCGTTACGCCGAAAGCCGTATCGTTTGTTTATGTTGTGTAGATCACGGGAAAAGCTACGATCAAGATCGGATCTGGCCAAAATGTGACACTTTTTTTTATACTTGTTTTGGTAAGGTGTCTCCAGTAGAGGGCGACCGATTGGATTTTACAGATCGTGCTTGTAGATAACCGAATAATCATAGGATAATTTTTAAAATGGACACTGGATAAAAAAAACAAAAAGAAAAAAAAAAAAAAACTTTACACTGTAATATAGTACTGAACTTAATTACAAACATTGTAATAAATGGCCATTGTGAAAACATTTAAAAATGATTTTTTGGACTGATGAGGAATGGTAATGCTTTAAAGTAAAACTCAATTTCTAAGATTAACTGAAGCTAATAAATGCTTTTGAAGTATTTTTTTGTTTGTTTGTTATTTCAACTGCTAACTTTAGATAATGCAAACAGCACACGGCGTCAGCGATTTCCTTCTAGAGCCGACTGTATGACGGCAGACCTTCTCAGCCGCCCCGTTGCAGACGCAACCCGGAAAAATCGGTATGGAGTTTTGCCAATTGCGGATAGTTCCTACTATCGTTGCAGATTGATGGGCAAAACCGATGAATCTGTTGACCTCTATTTAATTCCCATAAATACCAGTGAATTTCCATAAATTCCTGGTAAGTTTCCAAATTGGAATATTTCCCAAATTCCCCAAATGAAGTTCCCATGGAAAGTTTCTGGAAACTCCCTTTTGGAACCCCAATCGGAATTCAAGTTTAAATCAAACTAAATAAAGATACATAAAGGCTACCACTGAATCTACCCTCATAGTGTTTAAGATGCTGGACTTCTGTTCAGAAGGTTGCAAGTTCAAATACCAATACCCCCAAGCTGCCAATGCAGGGACAGCCCTTGAGCAAGACCCCTTACCACTCAATTGCTCAGTTGTATAAATAAGATAACTGTATGTATGTCTGGATAAGGGCATCTGCCAAATGCCATAAATGTACATGCAATACTTAAATAATGTGTTAAAAAAAATGGTATAATGACAAGGTTAGCATTTACTGACTAGATTTAAGAAGGTGTCTAAAAACCTTTATCTGCCCCTCCGTTTACCTCACAATCACAAAGAGGTTACAAAGAACAACAAGAACAACAACAAAACATAGCTGCAAGCTAGCTAGAGTGGCTACAGCAAAGACTATATAACTAGCATCATCATATTCATCATCATTAGGAGAATCATGATCATACCAGTGAGATGAGAAGTGACTACCTGAGGCGTCCTGATTCCGCCCGCATCGCCCGCGAGGACCGCTGCCCACCGCGCATGGCAACCTACATGTTAGCGTAGCGCCCTGCTAGCGGCCGCTATTACACACAGCACAGACAGCGTGTGAAGCCAGACTGTTTAATAGCACACTGGTATGTAATGATTTTTGTCCTCCAGCCCTCGAAAGGTAGAAAAAGAAAACAAAAAAAAGTGGGGGGGGAAAAATGTAGGAAAGGAAAGCACAACCTAAACTTTGAGGACCTGATTTGTAATTTCATGTGGCGTTACAACTTTCATTAGCGACAAGTTTCCTGTAAGTAGAAGCAGACTACGTCGAAAGAAATATTTCCGATAGACATAAGTTATTTAAGTTAATACTAGCGCTGTGCTACACTTCATTTCTACTATATACTGGATCAAATTTGGTTGATTTCTTCGTTTTTGATAAATACTATTCAATTGTTTGTCATTGGTGCTGATTCGTCGAGCTGACCAATTTGCGCTCGGTTTTGGAAACGTTACTTTTGACAAAAGGTATAATATTTTTTGGCTTCACATGCTGTGCAACATTTTAAATTATGCGTTGATCCTGAAAGTCATTAATTGTGCTTTCGGTCTAAATTCTAGGTACTAACAAATATCAGGTTCAAAAAGAAAATCTAGTCCATATTCCATAAACTAACCATTCCCTGGTCGCTGAAACACCAAATAAAGATGCTAGCTGATCTCTACATACATATAATAATTTATGCTAGTACTCAACAATTTAAAAGATGTCCGTTTTCAAAACACTGGTTATATCCGAGGATACAATGTGACTATAAAGAGGTCAGTACCATTTTAGTTCAAAATGTCACTCACAAAACGAAACGAGCAGTGCAATTATTTATCTTAAAGAAAAACCAACAACAACAACAAAAAAAAAAACCAAAAGAAAAAAAACAAGAAATGCAACCAAGAACTAGGAAGAAATGCTTGAATCTTACCAGCGAGGCCGGCGGAGACCATGTGCACTTGCGTGGAGTCAGGTTCGAGTACACCATTTAGCTTCTCTTTAGTCGTTGAGTAGGCTGCAAAGTAGATTGCTCTGTACGGGAAGAGATGGAAGATTCGACACAACTGAAATTCAAATCTAGCAGAAGTGTGCTAGTGTACTTGTGCATCAACAATCGTACATCAATCGGTGTTTTCTATTGTGACTATCAAGGTCAAGGAGTGGGATGTTTTACGCAGCAAGTGAACAGTCCATTTGCCCAGTCGGTTTGTTGAAAGGACGCACAATGGGCAAGCACAATGGGCAAGGATCTGGGCAAGGAGGCAAGGGCCAAATTATGATGGCTATCATCTCCAAAACACCAGGTCTTTTGAGGGGGTTTCCTGATATGCAGTGCATGGTTCATACCAAAATTGCTACAAGGAAGGATGACCAGTAAACCGGCGACAGGGTCATTGTTACCCAAGGTTTACTAATGCATGTGAGGAGCAAAGGACTGCCCACAGCGATGAGCCCCCAGAAGAACTGTTGGACTGCTAAATGGCTGAAAAAGCTAATGCTGGCTATGACAGAAAGGTCAGAGTGCCCCCTTTCATGCGGGCCAAAATCACCTACAGTGTGCAAAAGTGCCTTAAGGTGTGACTTGGCCTCCAAGTTTTCCAGGTCTCAATCTGATGGGAGTGTTCTGGAAACAAACAAGTCCGATCCACAGAGGCACGACTTTCAAAAGAATCTGCTGCTAAAGTCATGATGCCAGATACAACAGAATACCTTTAGAGGTCTTGTGGAGTCCAGACCTTGGCAGGTCAGGGCTGTTTTGGTGGTACAAAGGGGTTTAAATGTCAGTTTCTGCTGAGGATATCAATTAGGGTTGAAAACTGAATTATTCCTCACTCAATTAAACTGTTTGCTAATCTGAGTTTGCTAGTGTTTCCAACATACTGTTTGTTGTGTTCTGCACTTATCAGAGGTCACGGTATTCTCTTGGCTTAAAATCATTTTATTGTGTCTAAATAGTCTGCAAAAACGATTGTCCCCGCACTGACGAGGCAAAAATACTGTACTGTAAAACACGCAAAAACGTTACCTTGAAGGACGCAATATTACGGCGAGCTAGCAAGCCGATCTCAATGTTAAATTAGTAAGCATACATTTTGATCTTCTTTCTGGTTGTTGCATCCGATAAATAAAACAAACGAACGTCCATGACACAATACTTGCTGGTCACCCCGTCAATAATCTTCTATTCTTTTTCACAATTACTAAGGCTTTGATCTGCAGTACCCCTTTACGCCACAAGGACACCCTTGCTAGAACTTTCAAACCATACATGAGGCGACCATGTGTCATGGTTTATTAAAAGTCTAATGTTGAACGTGTGAGTGGGTATGAATAAGTGATGAAGCTTTAGTCATATCAAGTATTCCTTCTTCCCCTTTAGAATTCTTATGTGCAAAATTGAGAAACATATGTAAGACAAGAACGTGGCCTCGCTTGTCAAAAAAATAAATAATAAAAACGCCCCCTGCGGTAAGGAAAAGCAACAAACCCAAAACACATGAAATGTTTTTGGTTGTCATTTTTTCCATCTTGCACATAGAGAATGTGGACTCGATCATCTGCGATACCTGAACAAAAAAATGTATTACTTTTTTTCAGTTTTTTACAATACTGGCTCTAGACGAACGCGTCAACTTATAACGTGGGCTGATGGTTTAAAATTTGCATATAGACTTTCTAGATCATTGTAGTGGAGTATAAACCAAACATGGTTGTTCAGAGACACATTGTTCCTTTTGTTTTTATGCAACAAACTAGATACAGATGCTACACTTTCCATTTCCATTGAAAAAATCCTCCCCTCAGCATGAAGAACATCTTTACACGTTCTTGAAATCCGGACGATTTGTTTCTCCAAAAATTCAGCTGAAATCATTTGCCGTGCCTCTTGTAAAACTTGCCAAAGGCGGTGTTCTTCGTTAGTTGGAAAGCTGCTCCAAAACAACCCCCAAACCATTAAGCTTCCGCCTCCATGTTTGACTGTGGGGGTGAGGGCAGTCTGCTGACATCATCTCTCCTGTTCTGTCTTATATATTTACTTCTGTTAGACTCGAAAATGTCACATTTGGATTCATCTTTTTTTTTTCCCCCCAGAACATTTTTCCACTCATTCGCAGTCCAATTCTTTGCCTTTGACCTCGTTTGTTGCATAAAAACATCATCCTCGCATCAAACATCAACATCAGCATTTCAAAGTTAATTTTCTGCCGCATCAAACATATGGGGCTGAAATAACTAATCTAAGAAATTAAAAAAAATTGGTTATAAAAACTCGGAGAAATTAACGAATTAAGATCGGTACTTTAGTTGCACAAAAACTGTCCCTTCATGAAAGCTGAAAGAAAAAAATTGACGTAGAAGGTAACGTTGTGACCTGTGTATGCTAGTTGACCACAAATTAATAAAAAAAAAAAAAAAAGACAGTTGATTGAACATGAATGAAAATCTGGTTTGAAACAAATAACTGGTATTGACGAGAGGAATGTTTTCCCGGTGACGCCTTTGCGATTATTTGTTTTATTTATAGTTCATTTTAAACAGAATGTGTTTGAGTTTTTGTTTTGGTCGACGCAGCGTTGATAACCGGTAGCCTTGACGAACATGATGTTGTTATCGCTGGAGGTTAAACCTAAATGCCTTGAAGTTAGGAACGAACCAGGAATCAACTTTGAAGAGAAACAAGTTTAAGAATGGCGGTTTATAGCTTCCATCGGGTAAAAACCTGAACGAACACGAATTTGGTGGTTTGATGACCCGATGCAGCAAGCCAACTCAACGCACACACCATTGTGTGCTAATCCTGTCGTGCTAACGCACAGTACTATTCAAAGGCTACTGGCTGCATTCCCAGTTCGTATTGAAGCAACTGGCTAAAAATAAATGAGAGATTTTGATCTGTATCAGCAGACATCAATGTTCAACCATTTCGGAAACATTTAACAATCAAACGGATATAAAATCTAAATAACAAAAAAAAAAAAAAAAAAAAAAAAAAAAAAAAAAAAGAGTCATACCTGGATGGAGCCACCCCAACCAGGTTAGGTCCAAGGCCACGGAAGAGTGATCGAGGACCTTCTCTCTCTAAAATCAACCTGAGGGAAGAAAAACAAGGAGATTTACGTTTACAACAACAGGAACACCTTTCCTTTGAGAGTCTCAAAAGGGAACCCATTCTTATCTGGGTGGCACCGAATGTCTGTTCATTGTAGTTCCATTGTTGAGGTGTGTAGTAATTGGTGCTTAAATGCAGAACTATTCATGCAACCGGTGGTCCTGAGTCACTGCAGTAGACTGTTGACATCAATTACCGTGTGAAAACATCCTCAAAGTTCTTGAGTTGCTCAGGTCTTTAGTTACTTCAGGTTTCAAGGTCTAAAACACCTCCTTTAGTGGGGTTAAAGCTAGCTCAATGGTTAAGGCTCTGGGCTACTGATTGGAAGGTTGGGGGGTTCAAGCCTCAGGGCTGCCAAGCTGCCACTGCTGGGCACTTGAGCAAACCCTACTCCAGGGGCAGTGTATCATGGCTGACCCTGCGCTCTGACACGTTTGCTAACAAGCTAGGTAAAATATATGAGGTAAGAAAAGTCACTGAAATGTATATGCGACAAGTTATTCCAAATAAAGACTGAACAAGGCCAATGCAAAGTCCATTGTTCGCCTTCACATTCTCGAGGCGAACCATCTGAATGTCTTGCAGCCAGTAACGGTGCATAAAAAGGAGTGCATTTTCTTTCCTTTGGCTGATCAGAACGTTCCGATAAGCTAACAGTGTTCCAGCTTTTGGGACTTTGTTTCAGACACGTTTGTTCCATCAGACACGTTTGAGGCTGTAATTATATGATGACCTACTTTTCCTATTGTGTTTCTTTATTCCCTTTTTTCTCACCCCCTCAGGCGTAATACCATGGGTTCGGATCGCGTTCCTTCAGAGGCTGAAAACGGCGTGTTGGTTTAGTAATGTAAAAAAAGAAAAAGAAAAGAAAATGTATTCCTCTAACCGGCGTGAGAGAGATCAAATGAGAGAAAGAATTCAGGAGGAAGGTGAACAAAAGATAGATCGCTTTTGAATTAGATATCAGATATTAGCGTAACTAGCATCAGGGTTCTTATACATTTTAATTTCAAAATTCCATACTTTTTTTTTTTTTTTATTCAATATGCAGAATTCCCTAAAAGATTTGTCAGACCATATTTAAAGACTTAAATAATGATTTTTAAATTTCCAACTATGATGCGTTACGTTACGATTTCTGATGCATGTTAGCGTCAGAAACTCTGATGTATGCTAATATATTACCAAATCATTCCCGGAAGGTTGTAGCTACTGTTCCGTAGGTCATAGGAATCGACACCTGACCGCGTTCAATGCACAGCGTTTTATTGAAACTGCGATTCTAAAACAGTAAATTGTTAGTCGTTTCTACGTTTCATTTCGAAACTGTAAACCTTCGATCCTACAGCAACAGAAGGATCGTTCATGTGCGATTCACCGAGAAACTACGAAACGGAACTAAAGTCGACAAAAACGCAGCCTTTTTGAAAACTTAACCAAAGTGTTTTAAGACGAAGGCGTTCACGTCTGACAAAGTTAGCAGTGCCACAGCGATCGATGATGGGCGCATTAGCTTTGCTCTGAGGGATGAAATATAACCTAGCCAATCGTAGATGTGTTTGAGCTCAGGTAGGTGACAGTGGCTAGCTTTCACTTGCACAGGATAAGTTGTTTGCCAAGTGATAGGAGATGGCTAGTGGCAAACAATTTTGTAAATTATAAATAACAAATACCGTTTGATGCTTTGCCTCCTATTATGTTGATCACGTGCTGGCAATGGCAGCAAGGTAAAAGATAAGGCTGGCATTTATCTCCCATGGAACTGTGGCAAAGGGCACAGAGAACATCCTGTCCACTTACTATGTATAGTGGTATAAAAACAAGACATCTGCCAAAAAAAACAACAAACAGTCCACACTACTACACACTAATCTACAACAACCTTTTTTTTTTTTTTTTTTTTTTACACGGTTTAAATGTACAGTCTGTGTTTAAATCATATGCTGTAAATATATAAAAAGAGTTTTCTAGGTTGGATTTGAGTTTTTGGAGTGTTTTTTTTTTTTTTTTTTTTAGTTGAGAATTCCCAACTCACTTGACTAGGGTTGGATAAAAACTTCCTGGAGAATTTTGGGGAATTGACAGGAATTGGCTTGGGTACCCTGGTTCAAGTAAAGGGACATTTTCATGCCACATCCAAAAGACGTCCTATACGATTGTGTCCCTCCAATTTTTGTAACAGTTTGAAGACTAACAGTGGTGATGCTACGATTGTCTCAACGGTCTCATTTGATTTTAACCCCCATAACTACCAGATTTCCGAGATGTGATCCGACCTGAATATATATCAACCCCTCCCTCAATTATTCAAGCGACAAAAAAAGAAAAGAAACAAAACAATCGAGAACACCTTTCTTTCAAAATCTACAATTGAATTGAAGGAAATTAGAAGGGGAAAAAAAAAAAAAAACGACGACAAGAATCGCAAACTCTGGGATGCGTCACTTACTTAAGGCAGTGCAGGGGTCCGGGAGGGGACATGCGGGTGACACTGGCCCCGTCCATGGAGCTCAGTTGCACCTCGGAGATGTAGAGAGTCACCGAGGACGACTGCAACCTCGTCTTTACAACCTCCAGCGGACACGTCAAGATGGCGCCAACTGTGCCCCCACAACTGGAGAAGAAAAGGAACTGGATTGTTACAGTTTTGTAAGTAAGGCTACGCTCTTCTTGTTGAGGGAAATTGGTAGCTCAGCGGATGTCATAAGCAAAAGGTCAGGAGTTTAAATCCAAGCTCCACCAAGCTGCCACTGCTGGGCTCTTGAGCGAGGCCCTTAACCACCTCAAGTGCTCAGTTGTATAAATGATATAATTGTTAATCGGCAGGGACTACCTGTATAACAAATGCGGTATAAACCACTCGTAAACCTATTAAGATATTCGTAGCGTATTTTTTGCGCCATTATTTTTTCCGCCTTGTCCTTACACAGATATCCGTATATACGTTGTAAACTAGGCCAAAGGCCGTGGCATGCATCATTCTCAAGTTGCACATGCATCGAGTCATGTCCTGGCGCCATTTGAGAAATGGGTCATGGATCAGGTGCGTCGAGTTCATGGCGAAGATAACTGGACAGCATGTGCATGTTTGGTGCAGGTACAAAGGTTAAAGGAAACAAACACTCGTCGTAGAGGATGAAACTTTGAGGATGACATTAACTTTGGGGCCTTTTTGTTGATAATGGAAATCTACAACGACCTAATTGGAGCACCAGGGATATCTGTCAAGCACTTGCCACTTCCTCTATAACAGGGGTCCCCAAACTGCGGCCTGAATACGGCCTATTCCTACATTTGAAAATAGTTGGAGGACCCCTAGTTTATGTGGACACAAGTCTAAATAATAAGTCTGGGCTCAAAATCAAGACAATATATTACCTAGAGTGAGGCAAGGTAGTGGCAGGTTCATGCTATAGACCCGCTTTTCTTTAGCTGAGGACTAAGGAGATCTAGTCAAAGTCATGTACAGCTTCAAATACCAATCAATGTGCCACAAACCCTGTAGGCCTCTGTTAGACAGCTTTCAGCACAATAACAAATTGATGAAGGAATGGCTTGTGGAGAAGATCAAACCAGGTCTAAATCCTATCAAAGAACCTGTGGAGTGGCTTGTGGAAAGGTGTGCAAAAAAAAAAGATCTCATCAAGAACTGATAGATCTGAGGGGTATAGAATAAAATTGCCTTCACACACAGAAAAAAAAACAACATGCATATGGGTAAACAACCCCATGCATATGACTCCCCCCATACTGTTAATCTATTTATTACTAACTTGAGTTGGAATCTGATTAGATTGTTTCTTGTGTTTATCTGCAAAACCTCGAGGTTGTCGAGACCCCCCGCAGGTATTTACCTGGAACCTAGCGTGAAAAAAGTCGACGTGGGGATCACACACAAGTCCCTGTGTCTCTCTCTGAGCTGAGAGACTATTTCTGCTCCGGCCCACAATACAGGCGTACACGGTGACCTTCGGCCTACTTTCTTCCTGCATGTCAACGCTGTAGATTACGCGCTCGCTTGCTTGCTGACGGCTGTGTGTGGAAACATGATCGCATACATACAGGACGGCGGGGGGGCGGGGCTGTCGTCTTCAAAACAAAGCTGCTGAAATATAAAGTCAGCGCAACCGGTGCATGTTTTCATTTTGAGTTTGCAGAAGCTTAGATTACTGCACTTCCTCCTCTGGGGGAAATAATGATCCGTGCTGATTTTGTTGGACGGGTCTGGGATACGTGCCAACAACTCCCCATTTTTGTTGAAACATCGATCTTTGATTAAAAGGACCGTATGCGAGTTTTGTCAAGGCGTCCGTTGCAAGTGAACGGGAAATAAGTCCTCTTGCTCAAACCTCCATCTTGCCAGGAGATAAACAATGAAAAAAAAAAAAACAACAAACAAAAAAAAAGACTTCTATTTCACTTTAACCGGTTACCGCCGAATCGTTTCGAATGCGTTACCGATTACCCCCGTTTACCGTGACGTGAATGCAAAACGGTTATCACGCCGTCGGATTGTTTCGCTTGACCCGTTTGGCTTCATTTTGTGGCTAGACGTGAGGTTTCAAATGTCCAGTTTGCAGATCCAGTAGACCCGGACTCCCCGTAAACACCCTTCGGCTCTGTTTAACCAGGCTGATACTTCTAGCATGTTCCTAACTTTCATATATAGATACCCTGAAAAACTAGCTGAGAGACAAACCCTCAAAAGGGACAGCCTTTCTTTTCTCACAATTAGCATCCTTGAAAGAGCACTGATGTCTTTTTTTGTCCCCTTCACCTTTCCTGAATTCGGGGTCGGCGACTTATAGTCTCCTGACAATCTGTGCATGTGCTGTGAAGGTCAACTTGAGCTCTATGTTGTTCGTGTTAGGAATGAAACACTTTAGAAGTGTTCGCCTGGGGGCTCTCGTAAAGGACGTCCCCTGTTAGCCGCGAACGTTCAATATTTTCCTATTAGGGTTCATCCTGCTTTAAAAAAAAAGTCTTTAATAATTAGGGGGCCAAGAACCAAAAGGTGCACAGCTACCTTATTTGGGTTAATTTTCATAATCACACGTGGATTTTGTGAAAAGTTGGCAACCGATCCTGAATAACTAGTCGTTACAATACTTCCGCAATTGAAACATGCCAATATAAACCGCGATCGACGAATTCGTCATAAGAGGTCGATCCAAATACAGGGTCAAAACGATCACCTGGAAGGTCGAAGGGCGGGACTCCGTCAAACACCCTGCTTCTGATTGGCTGGCAGGTGTTATCACCTCATAAAGTTCACTTCATTTGCATATTCGCCCGCTAGCGCTTTACAGGCTTCGTTTTTAGAAAGTTATATCGGAATACAGGTTCGGTTTTATTTCTAATAATAATGTTTTTTAAATATATATATTGTAGAAAATAAATAAATTAATACAAAAAATAAATAAATAATAATAAAAAAAAAAACGCAAGGTCACGTGACTTCACCTTCTTTCCGCCCCCACCCCAAATCTTTTATCATTTATATTCTAGAAACTTCTGCGACGTCTAAAACAGGCACAGTAACGCACTACATAGTGAGCTACAGGGACGCTCATTGGGCGATAAAAAGAAGTGGCCTATTTAATGCTCAATGCGTAATTTGGAACGCGGCCAAGTCGAAACGGCGTGTATATGTGTGTATATATATATATATATATATTCCTACGCTATGCTGTTGGCATGCGCGTAACTGTGACCGGTAAAGCTGAGGCATTAAACGAAACGTCCGGTATATAACATGCATATTAAATATATATATATATATTATGTATATATTTAAGAATAGTTTAGTATAAAATAAACAATGTTTGGATGTTATTAGGGTGGAATAACTAGCTTGCTAGGCCTGGATGGAGGCGCGGATTATGCTAGCTAGTAAAACGCGACTCACCCTCCAGCAAACAGATGAACCAGGGTGTCCCTCTGACTCATCCTGGAGCATTCTTTTCTCTTCGCCTTCACTCGGGATGAACTGCGAGATCGGGGATATTAGATAAATGACCCTTCCGTTAAAAACAAACAAACAAAAACAAATGTTTTGTTTTTTTCCTCCAATATCAACCGCCGATCTTTACAGTATTATACTCTGTATTGATGAGGGTCCACTATGAGAACGAGGATGCACGTTATTTAATAGGAAAGAGCCTAAATTCCGGGCCATTTCGCCTTAGTTTGACATTTCACTCTCGGTTCTCAGCATCTCCTCTTCCCCCGGTTCCCCGGAGCAGAGCGAGACGGACAGCCGGGTCTCTATTTACAGTCGAATCAGAGGCCGCGACAACAGACGCCGCGATTGGTTCGGGGAGTCCCGTGACGTCACGGCGGCTCCGCCCTCCCCCCCGCTTCCCTCCCACACGCTTATCACGCGCCTTTCACGTGATCGGGTTCATTGATGAATCGAGATTTGTCCAAAGTCTCCTCAGGGGCTTTATAAAATATAAATAAAATATATATTTTTATACATACAGTGCAACTTTGATTCTTACCTTCTCTGACCTCTCGCGAGTAACCAAAAAGTTTTATTTAAATAATACAATAAACATTTTGATGCAATTTATTAGTACAAACCCTGTTTTGAAACGTTACTCCGAACTTTCCAGCCACTTCTCGCGAACTATCGGATTTTTCGCGAGTTACTCTTAGTCCGGTTCCGAATCAAAAGTCGTGAACTATCGAGGTTCCACTGCAATAAAAAATCGGTCGGGCGTTTACCTGACGACTCCGAGTGGACGATAAATAACACCGATTATCTCTTCGCCGTCTCCAAAATTGTCTGGTGGTCCAAGGAAGGAAAAGTGATGAACCGGCGACAGGGATTTACCGAAGCACATGGCATTTCACACCTAGGCCTTCAGTGGCGTACCACCACAACCTACCTCTTAAAACCCATCATGACTCCACGGTTCTAGAAATCATCAATAATATTACTTGTACTTATACAAGTATCTCATACAGCGTGAATGAATGTTGTTGCTGAAGCAAGAAACCCAATGAACGCAATTCGACGCGTCTCCTTTCACTGTAGCCACAACTGCACCGCCCCGCATACATCATCTGTATCAGAAGCATCGATATTCACCTCATCAAATGACTCATCCCTGCATTTCAGTTTTCCCGGGGCTTCGAAATGAAGGCAAATTGTGTTTTGCAAAAGTATAAATGGGTAATGAAAATCTTAACAACCGATTTCAACTGTTTTGGCTGATCTTTCCTCACGATGCCCAGCTTTTCTTGTAAACGTCCTTCTCTTAGTGTATCTACGACCAAATCAATTTCTTCGTGGTCAGCCATTATGAAATGGAAAAAAAAAATAAACAGTTATTAAAACCACGCAAATATATTTGGTGCAGTTTGCAGCAGATGCAGTTTGATAACTAGCGCACTCTCTGACCGTCCAATCAAAGACGTTCTGACGCCTTCTAGGGGGCTTCGAAGTGTCCAAATCGCCGTCTGATTGGTTAAAGCAACAGCTTGAAGCAACAGAGTTTTCGGTGCTGACAACTCTTGAAAGTCTTCCATCTGTTTACTGCAGGGATGCCAGAGATAGACTTGAAGGATATCAAAACATCTATCGGGAATAGGTTAATACATATTCATGGACGAAAATATATTAAAACACAGTTTTAGACAGATTTCAGGTGTTCGATTTCCTGATTTCATTCTTGATTTCTGCTTTCCTGACGATCCTCAGTGGATGATCGCATTCGCTTGGATCAAAATATAATAAGCACATTACCATATTTCCATGATATCAGAATGCCTACTGATTTCCTGATCACCTTGAAGATTACCTTGATTGTAAATGGCAAAAAATACACCCATAACAATAAATGAGAGACTTATATAAGTCACTTTCATGACCTAGCTAACTAGCGAGCTAATATTAGCTGCTGACTAATACCTCATGCAGCCTTCTTTGCATAGACATGACTGGTAAAGCCAAAGGAATATTGTGTCGTGGTGTAAAATGTAAATAATATGAAACCAGACTGATTTAGTGGCTCTTGGGGTTATCTATCTATCTATCTATCTATCTATCTATCTATCTATCTATCTAT
>JAAIIK010000082.1:950146-969375 GCA_014706435.1 Silurus glanis
TATCTATCTATCTATCTATCTATCTATCTATCTATCTATCTATCTATCTACTTGTCTGTCTGTCTGTCTGTCTGTCTGTCAAATATTAGTTCGATTTCGGTACGGTTATGGGTAAGAAATACAAAACATCAAAATAGCTAGTCGTTGTTTTTATTAACGCAGTTTATCCTCATTATTATTGAGATTAGTGATCAACATTTGAACAGTTTACATTTTTCAAAACAATTTTAAATAAAATGCCTGCTTGGTTCCTTCCATCCTTCATTCATTCATTCACTCCCTCGATTTGCGAAATTGTCAGGATTTTCTCCTTTTCAGAGAAACTCTTACAGCTAAACACAAATCACTTCCTGGTTTGCGGCTAGTGCTATGGATTCTTTAGCATTTTCATGGAGTTAGTAGCTACAGTTACACTGCGCTAACCCTGGCATTGTTGTAAATGTTTTCAAGTTTAGTAATAAAAAAAAAACAAAAAAACCAAAATGGCGTCAAAGTGTGAGGCGGAGAATAAACAAACCTGTGGGCCACCACTTAATATGTTCCTGAGAAAACTCTGAGGAAAACTATGGATGTTCTGCACGTAAAAAGGATTGCATTCTGTACAAATGCAAAGCCCTGTACGAATACTAGTAAACATACCAGTTACAGTGTATAGAACTGTTTACATCCTACAGACAGTCAATAGACTCAAATATGTCCAATAGGTGGTTGACAAAGCCATGCCATAGAAATACCATAAACTGTCACCAGAGCCATCTGCATCCCATAGATAGTGAACAGAACCATATACATGCCTTGAATAAGCTAAATGTATAGTGTTGTTATTTTATATATTGTCACCAACAGCTGGAACCAAATTCACTGTGTGGGTCAACATACTTGGCCAATAAACCTGATTCTGGATTTTTGACACATCCTATGGACAGTTGATCCAGCTGTAAACACGCCACAAACAGTCGACAGGGACATTTATATAAGCTGGATTGTTGATAGATGTGCATGTATCCCATAAACCAGTGGTCCCCAACCTTTTTTGTGCCACAGACCGCTTTAATGTCGGACAATATTTTCACAGACCGGATCACACACCGGAAGGTGTGGCGGATAAATAAAACAAAATAAAACGATACAATCGACATAAAAACTGTTATTTTCCAAATATAATAATAAACGTGAATCCACGTTTATGTTGTATACTCCTCCACGTCTGTGGTGTCAGACCAGGTTCTTGACTGTTTCAGAACCAGTTTGAAGTGTTTCATTAGTCGTCTGAATAACAGAGCTGCGGTATGAACAGCCAATGTAGAGTGCCGTGAATGTTCACGTAAAGGTCTAAGCAATTTGTACCACGGGTTGCAAAATCAACGAGGTGATGGAATTTCGGCGCCACCGATTACCGAGTCACGTGGTTAAAGTCCCAGGTAACAATAAAAAGACTGTAGGCATGTGCTGTTTGCAAGTTGGCCACAGAGTTTATTTAGTTCATTCCCAGACAGTGCTGCTATTCTGTTGCTGCAGCGTGTGGTTAGCCTGGATACCCGAATAGCTACTTTCAGATTGCAGTGTTTGAGCAATATTTTCATAAAACTGAAAGCACAGCAGTCCTAACAGATATCTGGTAGATCTTATAGATAGCCATAGCGCAATATAAATCCCATAACCGGTCACCAGAGCCTTTTATGGAACATCATAAATCCTGAATAGACAGTTAATAAGGCATCCCATAAACAGTCAATAGGAAGTGAACCAAAGATGGTTATTGGCGCATTATACAGCTCAATGATTGTCAACAGGGCAGTGTACATGCCATAGGCCAGTGATAAGACATAAGCATAAACAGTCAGTGATGCATTGGTGGTTGATAAAGCAATATAAAGCCTGTACATTTCATGGAAGTCAATGGACCTGGAAGTGTCTGAGGAGTGTCAGTAATAGACCACATGCCATAGACAGTGAAAACCTTCCTATTGTCCCACTACATGGACAAAAGTTGTGCAGACCTGACCTTATGATTATGATTTTTTTTAATTCAATTCCAGATTTTAGTCCTCCTTTTGCTGGTATAATAACGTCCACTCTTTTGGGAAGACGTTCCAGCAGATTTTAGATTGCGCTTGTGGAGATTTGGGCTCATTGAGCCACAAGGGTGTTAGTAACGTCAGATACCGATGACAGTGAGTTGAGAAGGCCTGGGGTGCAGTCAGCATCATCCCAAAGGTGCTCAAATGGGTTCGAGGTCAGAGCTCTATAGTTGGCAACTCAAGATCTTCCACTTCAAACCATGTATACCATAATCTCCATGGAGCTGGGTTAGTGCACCGCGGCATTGTCATGGTCGAACAGATTTGGGTCAAGTCAAGTAAAAAATTAGACTACCACCTCCAAAGATATTCTACACAATTGTGTGCCTCCAAATTTGTGGTCACATTGTGTGGAAGAAGCACATTTGGTTGGAAAATTCGCATCTCCCACATGCCATAGGTGGTTTTCTACAACCACCTACATCCCATAGACAACTTCATAAACTTTACATTATATTAACAAAAGTACTTATGGAAGTAAAATAAATAAAAAATATATCGTATAAAGTGCATTTTAAACTGTTCTCAGTATACTCACGTTGTCACGTCCATACAAGCCAATTTGCTAACGTCTTCCATTGAAAATGAATGGCTAATTTCTGAAAGATTTTTTTGAATGTCGTACATTAATCGAAATATATACCCAAATCATTTCTGTAATAATAATTGTAGAGCCTGGTACAGACTCCTTGTGACAGTGACACCATCAGCTGACAATGGTTACAGCATTCCATGTGGAGAAATCGTGATCCCTAATCCAATATTTGAATAAAACACACACCATTCACAAATTAAACCTACGGTCTAGCAAGATCCGATTTCTCGAGCGCAACGAAAACAGAAGGGGCTGCATTTACTGTATAAATAAAGATGCCATGAGATGTTGGCGTAAGGTCAGTGCCACTTCATCCAGCATGTCCCTAAGCTCGATCACCTCAAGCTAACAACGGTAATGTGTGAAAGACACAAGTACAACTTAGCAATTCCATATAGTAATTCATAGATCTTACAACCAAAGCAACTCACAAGGCAGCATCCAGATAGACCCTGATGTTTGACAGAGCAGAACCTTGTAGAAACTAGTGCTGCAAGCAAGCTGCAAAAGCTCAGAATTCCTCAATTTGAGTAAAAATTTGAGTAAAAAAAAGGAAATACACTAAGTAGTTCTGTCTAATGGAGAAATATTCCATTATCTAGCACAATACTTTATAAAGGTTTTCTTCTGAAGTGACCCAGTAACAGAAAATCAAGTCAACAAATCAATAGTCAATGTTTGACTGTTTGCCACAGATAAGAAGTCTAAAAATAGATGATATTCTTAGTAAGGGGGGGGGGGTCTGGTTCAAACCATTGAACCAGACCAAATGAGCAAAATCCTCAGACTGTTTGGACCAAATGAATAATACATTTGCAGGTCATTTGATAGATGCCTTTATCCAGATTCAGTAATCTCATTTATACATCTGAGCAGTTGAGGGTCACCTTGCTTAAGGGCACAACAATGGCAGTTAGGTGGTGTTGGAATTTGAATCTACAGTGCATCTGGCGTGGTTTGTGCTCTTTAACAGTGACAGTGTCCCTTTCCAAATCATGTCCAATCAACTAAATTTACCACAGGTGGACTCCAATTAAGTTGTACAAACCTCTCAAGGTTGATGATTAGTGGAAACAAAATGCATCTGAGCTCAATTTTGAGTGTCATGGCGAAAACTGTGAATACATATGTACATGTAATGTTTTTATTTTTTTGTTTTTATAAATTTAAGTTTTTTTAAACAAACTTCTTTCACATTGACATTATGGGGGAATCCATTTTGGATTAAAGCTGTAACATAACGAAATGTGGAAAAAGTAAACTCTACAATCTGCAATTTGCCATTTTTGTTCTTTTACCTCTTTTTGGATAAGAAGTTGTTTTCTCGTGATCGCAACTAACGAGTTGTTTTTCTCGCGATCTTGACGCAACAAACTCCGTTTCCTTGTTCTGACGTCGCTTATGTCGAGATCACAATAAAACGAAGTCGCGATAAGAAAATTGTATCTGTTATGTCGAGATCACGAGATAATTAAGACGCGATCACGAGAAAACAACTCGTTATGCTGAGATCACAAACAAGTCATTAGGCATTAGTTAAGACTGTAAATCACAAAACTGCTTGTCATTTTTTATTAGAGCAGTTAATTCGTATTAACGTTGGTGAACATCAACAGTAAATTTTTTATACAAATTAAATATCTAAAAATATAAGAGAATAATTCTAATTAATGCACTACACTTTTTAAAAAATCAAATTACATACATGGAAGAATTTTATAAAATTGTTTACATTTGTTAGACCCCACACAGATATGTATATTTTATAAATTATATTTAATAAATACATGTAATATTTAATTTTTCTAAAGATGTGTTCTACTTTTTTTCAGCACACTTTAACAAATGTTTTGTTCATTCACTCCCTTGATATGTGAAATTGTCCGAATTTTCTACATTTGAGAGAAACTCTTAACCCTGGACATGAAACGCAAAAGAATCCATATCACTCGTCAAATGAGATTTTGCACATGCGAACAACTAAACCGGAAATTTACAAAGCACTACAAATCGTATTTCCAGTACGTAGTGAGTAGCCACAATGACACTGCGCTAACTCTAGTTTTTTTTTTTTTTTTTATACGCCTGGCATTATTGTGTATGTTTTCGAGTTTAATAAAAAAAAAGAATAATAAAACAGTGACACTGCGCTCAAAGTGAAAGGCGGAGACTAAACAAATTTGCGGTCCACCAATGAATATGTTCACAAGGAAACTTCGAATCAGAAAAAGTGCAATGCCAGGTACAGGAAAGGGTTTAGCAAAGAGCACTTTACAGTACTTTGTCATGGCGTCACGTGCAAACATATACACAGATACGAAATGCGTACTCGGTTTTTAAATAAACTATAATAAATGAAATAAGTACTGTATACAGAAAATGGGTTTTGCATGAAAAGTAGTGCAATTCAGAATGTAAAAATTACCAAACATATATACAGACATGAAGTATGTACACAATATAGAATGAAATAAATATTGTATACAGAAGTGTGAGTTTGCAGAATGTGTGTACCCTTTGACACTAAAGATTATACATTATTATCGTTTAAAAACGCACATACCGAAGACCCCAGTTTGACTCGTATTCTATTCCGAATGGCTGGCTAATGATGATGATTGCTGCAGGCAAGTAAAACCAACAGCTACTTGATTTGAGCAAGCGAGCCAGTGTATAAGCCAAATTCATATCCCATGACCAACTCCCAGCTGAGACCTGTATTCCTAACACAAAGCACATTTTTCTCACACTCTCATATGACTTCAATTCTCAAATTGCCTCCGTCTCTTGTGTTTCACGAGACAGACATGCTGTCGGTCATTAAAAATGGACACTGTCTCAAGGGGTGTATTAAAACAAATCAATAAATATATACATTCTGCCTTCTGTAAACACTAAAACATTGTGGTAATAGGGACACGATTTTGCCTTACTGGTTAGCACCATGATATCTTCATGTAAAATGAAGCACACTATGGACAAGAGGTTGAGGACACAACATCCCATTCCTTATTTAGTCCTCGTTTGCTGTTATATTAACTATCACGCTCCTTGAAAGATGTTCCACTAGATCCTGGAGTGAAGTGGAGATTTGTGCTTATTCATCTACAAGGGTGTTGTAGGCCTGGGGTCCAATCAGCATTCCAATTCATCTCAAAGGTGTTCAATAGGGTTTATAGCTCAATAGCAATATAGGCCACTCAAGATTTGTCCCTTCGACCAATGTAAGCTATGATAGCGCCATCAAGACGCAGCTTCATCATAAATCAGGGACTACCTTGAAATATTGATATATCTAACAACGTATTAGGCCAAAATAATGTAATATTATATTAAACAGTGACAAAAAGACTTCAGGGTGCAGGGATTTTGTTAATTTAGGGCATGGATCTTCAACTGGGGGTCTGCAGGGGGTCTGCTAATTAATGTTGAATCAAATATTTTTTTTTTTTTTGTTAAAAAAATCTAATAAAATAAACATGTTTTTAGGTTGTAATTGTCCACCTGATAGTAAAATATAGAAAACTGCAAATCTATTAAAGTAAAAGACAACTGTGAAAGATTTGAAAATATATGAAAATATACAGACAATTATGCATGTACAACAACAACACAGTTTTAATTGCCTTAACATTATACAACTAGCGTGATATGTTTGGTTTCTATTAATATCAGTGGCTACGTCTTTATCCCTTAAGGGATCCTTGACCTGAAAAACATTGAAACCCTTGATTTAGTGTGTTTCGGGGTACTTGGGTGAAGTAGACCATATAGTAGTGGTGGAATGTCCATGAACGCAAGATTTTAGAAAATTTTGAAACTGCGTTCGCAATAACATAGGGGGGGTCTCAGTACACTACTGGAATTTGAACGCTACACTTCCCATTCCACTTCTTTGTTGAGGTCAGCGATGTCTTGTCGGTACAACTAATGGTAGCCAAACTTTTCCCCTCATCATAAATTCATATTTCACACTTCTTCCTTCTATCATTAAACATATTCAACTTCATCAAATTCCCTTTCCCCCGTCGCGTTTCTGCGCTTTGACTGCGAGGGTCAATTGTGTGGAATTGATATTGCTCGAAATCTTCACTGTAGCTTTTCGACATTTGAGTCACGAATAATTGAAAACGGCAGCTTAATCTGCCGTGAAATTATGCACCTCGGTGAGAAAGGCGTTTTCAGATCTGATTTAAAAATCTCATTTCAACCTCGGCTCCATTTAAGCCTCTTTTATCAGATGGGGCTTTTAGGCGAAGTTTGCAGTGCCTTCCATTTTTATTAGCATAATGTTTGGTTGGTATAATTAAGCAAGGCAGGCTGTGCTTTTCATTACGCTAAGAATGTTGGAATTTATCTAAAAAAAAAAAAGCTTTGGGAAGTCGCCCGCTTTGACATGAGATGCAGAGGCAACTGAAGAGTTGATTAAACAGTCCAGAAATCTACAGTCTAATAAAACAGGGTCAATGCCAGGAAGCCCAACTCTCAGAACAAACAGAAATCAGGGGTAATAATGCAGGGTCAGAATTGCTGCTGATTCATAGGCAAAATGAGTAAAGACTAGTTATTGAAATAAACTGTGAAATAACTTCTACGAACTCTGAATAACCTCAACCCTTGGTGACAATCATTGCTATGCTCATACCAAGAAAGTCTCACAAAATCAGGTGATGTTTGATAATGCAGTTGCAATAATTCTTTCCCTTGGACCGCACCACCATTCCTTTGCAGGAGACTGGCAATGGTCCTAAGAGCGCAGAATCTAGAGGGTGATGTTGTCGCTGCATAATTTGTGCTACTGTGTCTTCGTACACCTCGTAGGACTATCTTGAAAGTTGTTCAGAGATGACTGCCACAGGCCATGAGGGAATGTCAAACTAATGCGTGTGTCATGTCATGGGAGAGGCTGCGCTTCCCGGAGACTACTAACACATGCAAGACAAACAAATCACGACGGCATGCAGGTCTCTTTTACATAATTGCAAGTCAAATCATACATGATACTTTTCCTTTGGCATCTTGCCTAGGCTAGGAATGGGAGACCTTATGAAGGTACCTTTCAACACAGTGAAATTCTTTCTTTGCATATCCCAGCGATGTAAGGAAGTTGGGGTCAGAGCGCAGGGTCAGCCATGATGCAGTGCCCCTGGAGCACAAGGGCCCAAGAGTGGCATCTTGGCAATACTAGGGCTTGAATCCTCAATCTTCCGATTAATAACCTAGAGCCTGAGCTACCACTTCCTTAGAAGGGCATAATACGTTTACACAGCCCCAAGGAGACACTATTAGGAGTACTATGGTGCACTGTAATGCTGACATGCATAGTTTTAGCTTGGATAGGGATGCATAACAGCTTTTACCTAAGGCCATAGAAAGGCCAGTGTACAGGCAAGCAAAAGAGTGCCTATATCATTCACAATGCCTTGGATCTCTAGCAAGCAGAAGGCATGTGCCACTCTCATTGACACAAGAGAACATATATTTGTAGTGTTTAGGGTCGTCCATATGCTGAAACTTCACTTTTGAAAAGATGGTATTTCTAGCAAATCCAGAAGGTTTACATCGGTGGCTTCCATCAAACATTTCGGATTGTTACCACTATTGGGGTGGCATGGTGTCTAGCTTTCTCTGTGAAGACTAAAAACTGTGCGGCTGGTTTTCAGAGTATTCATACACTGATCACGCATAATATTATGACCACCTGCCTAATATTGTGTTGGTCCCCCTTTTGCTGTCAAAACAGTCCTGATCGAGCATTACCATTGTCTCGTCTGTTGGTTCGGACCACACGGACCAGCCACTGGCCCCACTAAACTGATGTACTTGCTGCCCACTGGGCGATATGTTAGGCTGCCAGTGTCCTATCACCAGCCCCTGCCCTTCACTTGCATGCTATGTGGGACCTATTTAATGGCAAACTGCATGAAATGAACAAGAGGCAAACAAACTCTTGATGGGGGCCTGATGGTATGACCTTTGATTCTGAAACCCCTTCATTCTTCTCTCCATGTTAGCTAGTGCCCAAAGAGAGACCCTGGCATTACAGGGCAGGTTTCCAAGTCCTGATATTGCCAAGTGTTTGAAATTGGTGACATAGTGCTTACACTGTCTAGTGCTTATTTCTTTTTTGTCACAGCGAGATTCACAACCTGCCTCCAGTTCCAGCATTTTGCTTGCAGTTCAGTTTTATATATCTAGGCTTAAGAGCTTGAATGTTATGTAAGTAAACAAATGTCACATTGTGTGTACAGTCTGTTAAATGGAAAGTGTGCCAGAAGCAATGATGTATGATGATGCTGGAGGGTGTCTGGATGCAATGTCAGCTATTACACAACTAAACATTTAGCAATTTTACATAAACAATATTGTGATAATAATATAAACTGTGTGTCAGTTAGGTTAGAAAATATTACTGATCTGACTGTGAAGACCATGGGTATAAGTCTTAGTACCTAGTCAGCCTTAGTCTGGATCACACTCTCAGCATTGTGTTTAAAACATGATTACAATGTCAATCCTAGCTGGTTATTAATGGGACATTTTAAAGGATAAGTTTGGGTAGTTACCCTGATCTAGTGGACCTAGTCCAGGACTGCAATTTGAGGCAACTAGACTTTAATTTATGTTAGTACCAAGAGAATTCCTTTTGTTCCACGTCTTGAGAAACTTGTCTTGGTTGTACTTTTAAAGTAACTTGAATTAGTCAGGATCTTGATATTGGGAGAACCAGTCATGGTCTGGATATTGAATATTGAACAAGGGCTTGATGGCTTTATGCCATTTGTGTAGCAGTTTTTTTCCGTTTTTTTTTACGGGGTTGGGTCGCTAGCCCAATGCCCACCCTCCTCCTTTTGCAGCTAGGCTTGGGACCATCCATGTTGAAGTTCTTCATGGTGAACTTTTCTTTAAGTACTTTTCACAACTGAGCACCCATGTGGAATTAAGGGCCCAAGATTGGCAGCATTGTATGTCCGGGACTTGAACCCACAACCCCTGGATCCAAAGAGAAAAATAGTTCTGGTTAAAATTGTTGAAGTAAGCTGACTCGATCAGTATCTTGATTTTGTGAAAATTAGTATTTAGTAGTAGAGTTTTAAGCAAACAGATTTCGGTCTGGATTTAGATCTTGAGGGTAGGTAAGCATGAAACTCCACCTGATAGTAGAAACCTTGTTTCCATCACTTATATCTTTTCTTTAGCCACAAGAACCCATAACCCATTTCCATTACATTCTTTTTTGCAAGGCTAAGCCTGAGGACTCAATTGGTTTATTGAATGTAAAATGTATTAAGGATACAATTATGCTAGTTAAGTATGAACAGAACTCTATTACTATTGGACACTGCTGACTGGATATCATGCTCCACCACATGATGGCGCTATTACATCAGGTATTTCCTTTGTGCGGAAGGTGCTCTTGTTTCACCCGTGTGGTTCAGCAACAATACATCAGGATGAAGAAATGCCTTATTGTTGTTATGCTCCAATTTGCTGACTCCTGAATTAAAAAAAACATTATTGATGCATTGGCTTGCAACCGAAGCAGACACGCAGTATTTCTGAAACTTGAGTGTGTCAAGTTATGATACGATACTGTATATGTGACGGCTTTAAATATCCTGATCAAATTGTTCCTAACATATTAATCATTTGATTCATACAAAGGTACGTAGTGAATAGTAGAGTAATCTTTCTCCCTCTAGTCCACAGTCCATGTTGCCTCGCTTTTTCCCACTGTTATATAACACATATATAGTGTGTATATTTGTGTGTGAATGGGGCTTGGGGTATATGAAGTGGGTGATCTTCAAAGAGTTCTGCATGCTTATGTGAGGTGACTGCAGATGGATGCAAGACCCCATTCGGTTCCTCCTCCCGTCCTTGCTTGAGCTTCACCAACCCCCCAACCCCCCCCCTCTCTGCTTTCACAATTTCCTTCATTCCAACTCGTTCTTCGTCCTCAGTAAAGTGGGTCAGACATGGTTCTCTCAGATCTCAGCATCTCAGTGGGTAGCAACTCCCCCCACTGTAACTGGAGGAGAGCAGGATTTTTGCAGCAGCAGGAGAAAGAAGAGCACTCTAAAGCACTATGAAGTTGTCTACTCCTACGTCTTCCACTACTGTTCTACAACAAAACGCAGAACAAGTCACGAGCAATGCCAAACCTTATGAACATGTCCTCACAACTGCAGATTCTTATGAATACGGGGGTTCCTATGAGGGAGGGGGGTCCAAACTTTCTGTAAACGCTTACTATGCAACATGGCTGTTCATACAGTGGTACCCATTGGTGTAAAGTATTTGAGTAAATGTACTTTGTTATTGTACACAAGTCATTTTTTGGCTACTTTCTAATTTAAAAAATTTTAGTATCAAAGATATAAACAGCTTTTACTCTCTACTATATTTATGATTCGTTTTCTACTGTTTTTACTCGTTGATCGTGTTTAATGCAATACTGAGGCTACAAATTGATTTGTAAAATTTTTTTGGTGTTGAATACTAATGCAACTTCGAGCCTATATTCAATATGAGTTAAATACTCAAGTACTGTTCAAATCAGATACTCTAAGACTGGGGTCCCCAGTTTTTGTTTTGTGAGGACCACATAATATTTTCTTTAATGAGGAGATGGGGTCGGTTCGTAACAAAAAATGACATGACTGCCAGTATTATTGTGGAGATTTTATGAGATTTTAAATGTATTTATTATACCACCTAATGCTAGACTAGTTTTTTTATATTGTTATGAGAGTTATTATTAAAAGAGAATTATTATTACCATAATGACATTTTTTTTCTGAAATCAAAACTTTCGTTACGTTATGTTGAATGTACTATTCTGTTGGTTGAAATTTTGAAATTTTTAGTTTGAAAGCCAAATTTTATTACTAAATACATTTTTGATACGGGTGAAACATATTTAAAATTCAATTTTTAAAAAATATGTCTCTGGCATTGTTCACAGGGCCATATTTTGGGACCCCCTTTGCTCTAAGACGTTCACTCTAGTCATCTATTCTTTTAGTCGAGTATGATTTTCAGGTATTTTTTACATCTCTGGTGGCAGACCAGGAATTTGTACTTTTTTCCCATGTGCTGTGTTTGATTTCCATCCCTGACCTGCCATTGGCAAGTTTTAATTCTTGATTAGTTACTGTTCCTTTGTTCATCGTTTGAATAATCATTTTTTATATATTTCCCTCTCCTTTTGTTTTGCTTCTTACTTCCTGGTTTTGGCCCATTCCCATTCAATGAACATGGACAACCTTCTACAGTACATCCCCAAACCAACCTCAATCACCAGACCTACAGCAAGAATAACACACATTATTTAAATAAAATAAATAATTACATACATATACATCATTTTGCATATTTACATATACATACATATGCACACATACATGTCTACATGCGTAAAATAAACAGCAAAACAATGAAAGTAAATAAGCAAACAGGTATATATATTTATATTTCCGTTTTTCGGCAGAAGTGGGGTTGCCAGATCTTGTCGAGTTTCTGGACAGACCCCTGTTTTTTTTTTTTTCCTCGTCTCAGACATTTCATGATCTCTTTAATCCACTGAAAATGAGTAGGAGGGATTAATGATCTGGCAAGTATTGTGCTAAAGGTCAACATTTTATTACTATAACTGTATATATATATATATATATATATATACTTACTAACTATACATGTATTGTGTGGTAAGATTCAGTAAGAAAACGCTTTATACCTCTTTGAAATATTACAAGTATAATTGTACACATTGAAATAAAGTAACAAATATTTTCATAATTAAAAAAAATAATACAATAAATCTATGCTCGAGGGACAACAGTTCAAGGGGTCCCTGGCTGCTGAAAAAAAAGTCTGCACTGCAGTTTATCATTTATCTGTGGTTATAGCAGATGTTTCGCAAGACAGCTTAAATATCTAACGGAGATTATAAAGCCGTGAAAGAATGTTTTTGGTGTGTCTTTTCTTGTTAACGCCGATCCGAAGCAGATAGAAACAAAGACACTGGCCTTCGGTTAAAAACATAAAGGAACAGAGCTCATATTATTTGCTACGTCGAACATAAAGGGTTTATAGTTTGAAAAATAAACCTCAAAATTGAAAAAAAAAAAAAGATAAAGAAATGTTAGCAGGTTTATTGCTTCTAAACGTTGTTAGCATATTTATTTATTTTATAAAAAAAGAATTACAAATGCTCAAACAAATAGCATTTGTGGTAAAAAAAAAAAAAAATTTGCTTTCATTGGCACTTTTTCGATTTAATTCCACTGGTAATCATCCTGGGGATGTTTTCATGTGCACGGTAAACAACTGCTGTAATTTTAGAGCGAAGTTTACAATAGTGCCCCGTATCGCGTATTTGCGACAAATCATTGTAATAACTCCATGCATTATGAGACGTTTGAGTCATTTCCAGTACTGTAAATGATCTGGCATTTCCGGGAGAATTTTAGGATTGAAATGTGCTTAAACCTCGCAAAATTGTATTCCAAAGTATTTAATAGTTACTTCAGAGTCTTCTTGATTAATCAAAAGCTAAACAATACACTCCGCTACACAGCAGCTGCAATCCAGATTAAGTCTGAGATCCCTAAAGAGATGTGACCAGGGCAGAGAAAAAGCTCCCTGAGATGACACGAGGAAGAACCCTTGACAAAAACCAGACTCAAAAGTTGAACCTATTTTCTTCTGGATGATACCGGATAGTGGGATTATCAATCATCGGCTAAACAAATGCACATGGTTAGATTATTGTCTGGATGTGTGGCCACCTGAATAGAAGCAGTACGTTTGGACGCCTGGTGGTCTGGAGTGTTCAAGTTCGTTTCAACGCAATGCAAAGGAGATAAGACATCCCCAATGATCTCAGAGCAGCAAATGTGTGCTATTTATCAGTCGGAGAATGGCTTATGAATTGATATCCACAATTTCAAATCAATTGTTTTAAAGGGACAAATGGAGAGCATTCCAGATAGTTGCCTTGACTGCCACACTTGTCTTTCTACAAATACACATCCTGGCAAATTCGCCTCAAAACCAGACTGATATTCAGAGAAATTACAAAATGTTTACAAAGAAACTTAATGACCACCTCCCTAATATTGTGTTGGTCCCCCTTTTGTTGCCAAAACAGTCTTGACATGTCGAGCATGAACTTCTTCAGCAATTTGAGCTACAGGAGCTCATCTGTTGGATCGGACTACACGGACCAGCCTTATTCATCAATGACCCTTGGCTGCCCATGGCCCTGTCACCGGTTCACCACTGTTTGATAGATACTGACCACTGCAGACCGGTAACAGCCCACAAGAGCTGCAGTTTTGGAGATGCTCTGACCCAGTCGTCTAGACGTCAAACTTTGACCCTCATCAAACTCCCTCGAATCTTTACGTTTGCCCACTTTTCCTGTTTGAATTTGATTGAATGTTAGAAAAAGCCTACAGAAGAATAAACTAATGTGTAGGGTCTGAAACAACATATAAAGGTTTTCCTCATTTCTTTTGACACCACCGCCCCAGAGCTCCTTATGGTCGTCAAATTCCTCTTAAACTCTTAGTTCTACCTAAAGCACTCTAGAAGCAAATATCAGGCCATCTGTCCAGCAGCGAAAAGCTTGGCCGAAACTGGTTCGTGCAACAGCTCAATGACCCTCTAATGGCACGCCAGCGTCAACGCAACCGAACAGCTGAAAAAGAATAAAACCCAAGGTTTTTGGTGCAGATCTCATGTTTTAGGACTTGATAAAGACCAGATGGCATTTGATTACACCTGGATATTCATTGTCATAAAGCTGTAAGATAATATTTCAAAGCACACAATGGTACAGAATGACTTTGTATATTGTAGCGTTGCAGTTTCCATTTAATGGAGCGACGCCCAAACTTGTTCCAGCGATGCAACACTGTTTAGCCAAAATCGGAGTGGAAGATCTTAAGTGTCCTTCACAGAAGGCTGACTTTAACCCCACTGAACATGTCTAAACTTAACTGGAACACTGACTACACCCCATTCCTCCTTATCAGGACATCAGTGTTTGACCCCACTAATGCTCTTGAAGCTGAACTTTGAAAAATCCCTGAACAGCCTTGCTAGAAAAACTCGTGAAAAACTTTGCCAAAAGAGTGGATGTCATTCTAACAGCACAGAGAGACTATATTTGGTATGGAATGGAATTTTAACCATGGTCAGGTGGTCACATGTAGCTCTGGTAGCTTTTGGCAGTTATTTGATGGCCAGTCCTGTGATACTACAATACTTTATATTCACTCTTCACTGCTTTCCTTTATCCCTCTGAGACATGCACATTTTTGGAGGCCATCCAAATACACACCCAATTTCACATTTTCATACAAACACCACAAACACACACAACGTCTTGATCTCGGTCCCGAAGCCCGGACATAAAAGGATCGCTGTCAAGTGATTCATGGCTGAAATCAAATGTCTGTTCTCAAATTGATCTGAAGGAGTCCCTCAAATCCACACACACACACACACACAGATGCACAACCAATGTTTAATTCATATTCTTTTTTTAGTTTTTTTTTGAGGGACTTCTTGATCCCCCGGACCCCGATTCCTGAATCTGAATATACAGGCCTTAATTTCAGCCCATAATCACCCAAGTTGCGAGCAGTGTCTGTCATCTTTTGTTGCTTGCTTAATGAAAGCATTTCCTGCTGCTCCGATTTGGACCAGATGTCAATCATCTTGCCTTGGTTTGTTTGGTCCCCAGGAACTCTATTGGGTGGGCCATAATTAAAAGAAAAATCCAGCCTGAAACATGTTAAATACTGTATGTTAACACCGAGATTTAGCGAGTCTCGTGTATAGTTGTTTGTCGTTCCTGGAGTTTGGTTGATCTTGTAAAAAAGTTGCAGCACAGACATTGAATTTCCGCTTAGTTTACAAGTTATGAGGAGCAAAACGGTGCCAATGGTGTCATGAACGGTTTGGGAGCTTCCAAGCGAGTGCGCTGCGGGATGTCAAACAAAACTGTCGTGATTAATGTTAATAATATTACCCTTGTCCTGAGTTCAAGTTATCGGAGTTTGGCAGTTTAAAGCCACCGAATAAAATAGCACGGTTCGAGAACGAAATAAATCGAAAGCGGGAAAAAAGGAAGTAACAAAAGAGACGGATAGAGGAGAGGAAGACGGGACAGGCCATTCAGGCCGATAACTCAACCTTGACAAGCCATGATGGAATTCATGATTGATAGCGGCTCAATAGGTGCCAGTTCAATCTTCAGGCGTAATGAAAACAAGATTCAACTGCATCTCTCTGCGTTCTGGAAAAGCGGCGAGAAAAGCATGCCCGCCGCGTTCTGTTTGTCTTTCATCCGCCTCGCTCTCTCGTTCTTCCTTTCGCTTTCTGTTGAACAGACGACGACGCACAGATATATGTTTGAGGAAGGAAAGGAAGGTGGCTAGGAGGTGTTTGTGTCTTTGTGTCGCCTGTCACAGGAAGGAATGCTCAGCAAACAGAGGAGCGTGATTTCAATTTAACTGACTCACCTCCTAGCCGAAACACCACACACACACACACACACACACACAGACACACACACACAGTCACTATACTGAGGGGTGTATTTTGCTAGCTCAGCTTCTTCTAAGCGAATCTGAGCCTGCTATCATGCGCTGCAGACCTACTTAAGTCATCATTTATCAAAGAAATGAATGCAAATGGCATTCACGTTGACCCGATTAGCTTAGATCGCGTACATCTCACAGGCGATTCCGCAACAGTCAATTTAGCTCAATTTAGGGCTTATAACCTTCTAAACTTTTTAAGTTTTCATTTCAAATTTGAATCCTGCAGAAACAAACTTTTTTTTGCCGATGAATGCTAAATCGGGCTGCGTGTACTTTAAAGCGTACGATTAGCAAAAACACAAAACGCGAATTAACTAGCATCCATGCGAATGACATGACATAGTAATAATTATTATTATTATTATTATTCTTTTTTTTTTTAATTATTGTGATCTTTAGGAATCTGGAATAATGCAACATGGTGGAATGTTTCCAAATAGCTCATAGTAGTGAATGTGTTCTTGTTCTTGAACATTTCATTCCACACTCAGTCCCCTATTTGCTGTTATAATGACCCCTACTCTTCAGAGAAGATGTTCCAGTAGATTTGTGCTCATTCAGCCACTAGGGCTTTAGTAAAGTCAGGTAGTGATGTAGGTGAGGTGAGGGGGTCTGGGGTGCAGTGTTCCAATTCATCCCAAAGGTTTAATAGGGGTTGAGGTAGAAGCTCTATAGCAGACGACTCAAGATCTTTCACTCCAACCCATGTAAAGCATATATACATGAAGCTGGCTTTGGGTTTACCTTTGGGAGAAGTGGTAGCTCAGTGGTTAAGGCTCTGGGTATTGATTGGAAAATGAGGGGTGCAAACCCCAGTATTGCCAAGCTGCCACTCTTGTGCCCTCAAGCAAGGCCCTTAACACCCTGTGCTCCAGGGGTGCTGTATTATGGCAAAAAACTGTTTTGTGGCAAAGTAACCTCAGCACTCTGAGCTAAAACTTGGACCCTCCTTACCGCTTTAAAATTCAAGTCTGGAAAGAACGTCATAGCATGCACGGCTTCGAAGGCCTTTAACAGCAATCAAAATCCAAGCAGAGCTACATAGAGACAACAATACCAGAGAATAGCATCGTAAGCAAAACATAGGCCCATATATAAAAATAAATATATCTATATTTAATTTGCATGCCTGGTCATCTGGTAAACCAATGACCTGGAAAAGTTTCATTGCAGGCATGTTTATTACTAGCAGCAACGCGTTGGAGTGCATAAGTTTGTCTATGGATTTCTCTTGCGCTTTCTGAAGCTCTCTGAGGTACTTACCCCAAAGGAGGTCTGCAAAAATGCGGTCAGCAAATTCCTCCTGAATTCAATAAAATTATATGATGGATGACTTTGAGCAAAAGACATATCTTATGCATCGTATTTAAGAAAATACATTGGGGCAAGCACAGGAGGATAAATTTGCGGTCTTGTTCCCCCTAAGGATTTTCAAGCATGAACTAGAGGGCATTCTTTTTTTGGAAGGACTGTAAAGTAATCCTAAGTTCTGTTTGCTGAGGAACAGGACAGTCGATCTACTGCAAACTGCAAACGAGTGTCGACTAAGGTTTGTGGACATCTGATTAAGATTTGTATGTGCTTTTTGAACATCCTATTCCACATTTACTCCCCATTTGCTGTTATAATAACCTCCACTCTTCTGGGAAGATGTTCCACTAGACTTTGGAGTGTGCTTGTGGAGATTTGTGCTCATTCAACCTCATGTAGGGTGAGGAGAAATGGGGTGCACCCTTTCAATTTATCCCAAAGGTGTTCAGTAGGGTTAAAGTCAGTGCTCTATAGCAGGCGACTCAAGAGTTTCCACCCCAACTATCCCATGTAAAATATATCTTTATAAATCAATCTATCTATCAATCAACCAGCATCATGGTTCTTGGACAAGGTTTCTGGTTTGGCTGTTTAAAAACAAAATACAAAATTATATACAACAAATACACAACAGTGACCATGCCCAAAGGTTCCAGAATTAACTGACAAAGCAAGGAAGGCATTCGCCAAAGAACCAACCACCAGCCCACGAGTAACTTTTAATACAATGCCACCACCACCACCGTGGTTCACTTGGGGTCTCTGCCAAAACTACCACTTTGTGTTAAAGCCCAAAAAATTTTCATTTTGAACTCAAACATGTCTCTATATGATTCATGAGTGTCCAGCAGGCCATTTAGCAAACTCCAAATAGCATTTCATGTGGTTTGGTGCTCCTCGATCAAGCCCGGCTTTGTGGAATAAACTCGAGATTGTGCTGCAAATCTGCTAGCTATTAGACACACGAGCGTTCAGTACCACTTGCTATTTCTTTTCCATTTCCATCGAGTTGCTAATTACTTAATCAGACATATCGGAAAGCTAAAACGAGTCTATGACAAGCCTGGGGAGAAGGGGAAAAAAATGCAATCCTGCTAGTTTAATAAGCAACGCCTGTCGAAAAGCTGTCACCTATACAATCCCTATACACTTACTCATGTCTCATGTAGCTGTATAATAATAATAATAATAATAATAATAATAATAATAATAATAATAATAATAAGCCTGCAGACCTATGAATCTCATTTGTGTATGTTGACCGACGGCGGTATCTTGCTGGGCTGTCAGATCAAACTTCCAAAGGCTTAGCTTAAAAAAAAAAAAAAAAAAACGGCCCTAGCCCAGGGCTTTCGTGATTATGGCTTGTGCTGCATTCAGCAACTGTTTGGACGTTTTGCTGAAAAAGTGTTGTGAGGCCCGAGCACTTTCCAGACATAACAAGGCAAGCTGAAAGAGAAACATTTGTGATATAAATAGCGTGAAGTGAAAAAAAAACAAAAAAAAAACGTAGCAGTAATTGCTGGCAATTTATACAATTAAGGTTAAATCTATGTTATACATCAGTGAAGAAAAGTCTATCTATCTATCTATCTATCTATCTATCTATCTATCTATCTATCT